>JASGAT010358702.1:0-10060 GCA_030220025.1 Chelon auratus | reverse complement strand
ACAAAACAAATGCATGAAAACAAATACCAGAGAACGGTCGAACTCGGTACACATGTGTTATTAACCCCAGGTTCATTTTGCGCCGGAGTTCCCCTTTAAGAGATGATTAATGACATTGTTCTTGTTTTAGACCACTCTAATGGACATGACCTGTTTTTTATGGCCTTGTGCTTTACTTTAACACTAATCTAAAACAAGGATAGTCATACATTTAATGTGATTAAGATTACTGGCAATGCATGGGATTTAGATGAAATTCCTGGTTGCCTATGGTTTTCTACTGAGGCAAATATCTCTGGGGGAAGAGGGTTCCCGCGGGATGTAATTACATCGAACAGTATCAAATAATCTGGCTCACGCACATGCAACTGTTCTGTTTCTCATAGGATATTAAATCAAACAGCCAAAATGAAAATTCCTAGTGGGGATGCAATGATAAGGGAGGCTTTCACTGATGTAACCAGGCGCTGGATCCATTCCCTCTGAGCGTTCTCTGTAGCGCACTGCTGAAGAGAGTGAGTATCCAGGGGGTAAGCTGACTGCAGAGGCTAATTCTGTCTGGACCTACTGGTATGTTAGCTTTGCTCTGTGCTCTGATATCGGTGTCTGTAATAATTAATGATCCCTGGCCCAATACTTAAATATACTGCACACAAAAAGCAGAGGTTCATTCTGGTAAGATGCTAATTGGGATTGGCGTGCTCTTGTAAGTGTGCAAACTACTCTGTAAATAAATCAGTTTAATCTTAATGAGACCTCAGGGGAGCCAAACTAATGCACAATTCATATTTCGTTCGGGGCCTCACGCCGCCTGTTGTATTTTTGCTGACCTTTTAAAGAATTCAAAAGCATTTCAAACAAACTCTCAGTTAACATTAGCATTTCAGATACAAATTATGCAGCTAAATTAAGAATGAGTTCTATTCATGTTGCACGAGACAGGCACAGGCACGGCTCATCACTGTCATGGTGTGAACTGTGGTGTGTTTCAGGCTCATTTGCTCCCTTCTGAGACTACAGCCCTGCATGAATAATCATTACAAGCTAGACCCACTAAACCATGCAGCTGAAGGGAACGTTGGTAAATCGGAAGATTTAAGAAAATTTAAAAAAAAAAAGTAAGTATGTACAGTATATAAACAAAATGTGTCTCAATTTGAGATTGAGATTCAGCCATACCTTGTAACTTTTTGCAAGTTGAAACCAAAAAGATCATGATGCTTGTTGTACAGGTTGTTACATGCATGCAACACAGTATGTATTTTTTCCCTTGTGCAATGACAAATGCTGGGTAAACTATATGCAGGTTTTGTTTTATGCAAATTATTTGTGAGATGTCAAATGGCATATATCAAATATGAAATGAGGTGGCAGACGCGACTCAGAAAAGATGAAGAAGTATTTTCATTTGGACACTCTCCTGAGCAGATCAGATAATAAATATATAAACAGCACGCAATCTATTATCTTTTCTGCTCCATTACCTAGCGATTAAAAGTCTGACAGTCAAAATGACTGTCATACTGGTGAGGGGCATTTGTGCTGGCAGGAAGTCTATCTACAATTAAAATCATCAAAACTTGTTCAAATTTTTCTTGTATGGTCGCTTTGTTATTTATATAATATATCGATTTAGAATGCATTAGCTCTTTATGCAAAATCAATTACTGTAATCACAAATACTTACATACATCAATATATACATCATTGATAGATGCCTAATGATAATAATAATAATAATAAGCAGCCTAATAGCATGTTACAGCAAATCAATCGGGAAAACAAGTTAAGCTTGAGGCTTGATTTAATTGGCTTTGGCATTTGGATCGCTTGAACAACGGTAACATTAGAACATCTTTAGAGGCTACACAGATGTGTTGACTGACTCTTGCCAGCACCATAGGCTATTATAAAATGTAGCATGACTGATGCTTTGCACAAGGGTTGCCTGTGAAGAACTTTTATGAGGTGGTCTGGTGGCGTATAGAATTTAGAACGAATTGGTATTGATTAACTGATACACCTGGTGCATGCATAAAATTCACGGGCCGTGCGTGTTTCATGAATCCCACAGAGATTACTTTTTAGCTATTTTTCTCACAAACCTAGGATTCAAGGAGAGTCCATTTTTGGATTTTGCCTTTAGATAGACTCCACAGACCAAGGGTGCTTCCACACATGCAACTCCATATCATACTCAAGCACATCTGAGCCTGAAGGTCATTATGTTTGGTAAGTGTGAATATTTTAGGCTTTTATGCTGCTTGTAGAACATGCCAAGGAGCAAACACACTACAAAGAAGTATTGTTTGTTCTTCACTCTGCATATCTTTGACTTTTGCTTTGACTCACAAGCATGACATTAGTCATAAGATGGTGCAAAAGCAACAATCTTCAGCTCAGTTTTATTACAACTTGGGAATTGACTTGAGATGCACCATCAACTCATTCTGATGAGCAAATGAAGGTATAAACCCAACTGCATGGGACCATTAGCTGTGAAGATACAGCGAGCCACTGTAAATGGAAACCTTATACTGTAGAGGAAAAATGAGGGGAAATCACAAATCTCTACCAATTAAAAATCAACATTTAACCTAACATGCACTCCTAGTGCTATTCACTTTCTGGATATCTGCAAATGTAATAGATATCTATTAAATAGCCTTTGAGGCACACTGTATGAATTATCTAATCTCTAGAGATGGTGGAATGTAGAGGTAGTATAATACTCAGTATTAATAGTAGTTATTCCCACTAGAACAGAGACTTGAGTGACTTTCTGGTTCAGCGGTTTGTGTTTACAGTAAATATATCATTAACTGAATACATGCCCTGACTTTGTCCTCTCTCCTTTAATTACTCTAATACCTATATTAAAGCACCAGGAGAAAACAACATTTTATCAGTGGATATTTTGTCACCCGACTAATCACATCATTACATTTCTTTGTAAGGTGCTGCACCCGGGGAGCAATTTGGGGTTTGGGTGCTCGCTCAAGGCACCTGAGCCATGGACGGGGAGGGAGGTGAACCTGGGAGCCTTTGGTCCAAAGCTGCGCCTCTAACCACTACTCCACGATTTTTGCTGTTGTTTTACTGAATTTAAATTTTAGATTGAATTAAAACATCATAGTGCAGTCTCTTTAAGGTAGTAGCCCTAAAATTAAAGACACTGATCAATAGCACTGATCACTTCCAACTAAAAACAAAAAAAAGACATTAGGCGACACTTCACAGGACAAGTCACAAAAGATGAATGAATGAATGAATGAATAACAACAGCAATAAGAATAAGAATATCTTGCACAAGTAAGAACAAACAGAGAAAAGATAAGAGAAAACATTCAAGCATGAGCCCCATGGCAGAAGATGACAGAAAGAAGAAGCAAAAATGACACCGTTTCATAAAACACCGTCACTTCTTATCCTACTCCTAGCACACTCAGTATTCTATATGTTGTTACTATATGTCATCGTGACATGTTCAGCTGTCTCGTGAGGTTCCGTCACTGTGCCTGAGAGGAAAAGATACGATGAAGCAACTGACAGCTGATGTGATGTGATGTGTTAGCATTCCCGAGCCAATATGCTGTGTTGCTGTACTCTCGGTGGGCATGTTCTGTGTGGAAGTCAGCTTTCAAAACTTAACATCTGATGATCACAATCACAATCACAAAAATATATACAGCACCACGTGAAATGGATATTTGCTTGTTGATGTCACATTCGATGTCTGGATATAGTAAAATAAACTAGTGTGCAGGGAAACGTTTATTTGGAGATATCACATTTGAAGATTGTATTCCCAGTGAAACAGACTCACTGCTGCTGCAACCATCCTACAATGTCACCTTGCCTCTGCATGCTATAAATATACAGTAGAACGCTGCTATTATCTTCTCTGTGTCTTGACTGATAGCCAGGTAGCACAAAATGCATTCGGTTTAAAATGGGAAAGTCATAAGAAGTGTATAATGAGGAAACCATATTTTTGGCAAAAATCATTATTAACACTATAGGATATATACACTGGACTTGCAACAGTGAAATCTATATTCTTGACCTGAATACATATTATAACGTCTCACACAAGGGAAGCTATCGAGGCTTTTCTGCAAGGTAACTGAAGCTTGAACTGCTACTACTGACAGCTGTAGCCCACGTCAACAGCATAAACACCGTCAGTCTGACACTACTAATATGCTGCTCTCGCTCAGCAAACTCTCAGGTCTACCATAACTTCCGTCTCTCGCATGGTACATTCAGAGGCTGCTGCTGTCATTTACCGATGCTCCATAGGGAGCACGCTCACTTACTGCGTCTGCGTGTGGTTCTCCAGCTGCACCACAGCAGACGAGAAGGCGCTCCAGAGAGTCGTCACCGCAGCCCAGAGGATCATCGGCTGCCCCATCCTCTCTTTACAGGAACTATATAACGCCCACTGCCTGAGGAAGGCCCAGGTAGTACTCAAGGACACAGTCCACCCTGGACACTCACTTTTTGAACTGTTACCATCCGGTAGACAGTTCAGAACACACTTTTTACTCTAGTTCTTTATATTTCTTTTACTTCTTATTTATTTTTATTCCAACACTTCTACAGCACCTAAGGGAGTCACTTTAATTTCATTGTACCTGTGCTATGACAATAACGACATTCTATGATGCTCCCTGAAAAACTCTTTCACAATTTGGGCCTGATGAATCCTGACATTTTCATCTTGGAATATGCCCGTGCCATCAGATAAGAAAAAAGTCCATTGATGGAATAACCTGGTCATTCAGTATATTCAGGTAGTCAGCTGACCTCATTCTTTGGACACATAATGTTGCTGAACCTAGACCTGAGCAACTGCAGCAACCCCAGATCATAGCACTGCCCCCACTAGGCATGATGGGTGCATCACTTCATCTGCCTCTATTCTTACCCTGATGCCCCCATCACTCTAAAACAGGGTAAATCTGGACTCATCAGATCGCATGACCTTCTTCCATTGCTCCAGAGTCCAATCTTTATGCTCCCTAGCAAACTGAAGTCTTTTTTATTCCAGTTAGCCTCACTGATTAGTGGTTTTCTTAAGGCTACACAGCTGTTCAGTCCCAATCTCCTGTGTTCCCTTCTCATTGTACGTGTGAAAATGCTCTTACTTTCACTATTAAACATAGCCCTGAGTTCTGCTGTTATTTTTCTTCAATTTGATTTCAACAAACGTTTAAGTGATCGCCGATGACGATCAATCAGGATTGGGGTAGAACTATTTTAGGTCTAGCTGATACTTTATAATGAGATAAAAAAAGCTAAAGGCAGAGGGGAAATCTAGGGATTAGGGAAATCCATGATTAGTCATAGAGCCTCTTTTTGACCAGAAATGCTCAAAGCTGTGATGTTTTCTATTACGCACACCTTAGGTGCTTTCATGGGAAGCTTGATAGTGAAATATCCCTCTTGAAAATGTGTTAAAAATCACAATAACATAGCAAATCTTCAAAAAAAAAAATGGGGCAGTCATTTATAGGTTGTAACCTAATACTGTTGATATTTTTGGTTGAGAAAAATCCTGCATTCTAAAACAGTAAACTGAGAGGATGATCGATGTAAACACTACATTTTAAACATCACTATTTTAGTATGGCTATTACAAGCACGTCGGCATGTTGATGTTAGCTTTCAGCTGAATGCACCACTGAGTCTCAGTACAGGTTTATGGAGCTGCCAGGATGACTGCAGGCAACACACACACTAAATGGGTTTTTGAAGTGTTTGTCACTTTGCAGGCTCACTGAACTAATTTAATACAGTAATAAAACATAATGAAAGGGACCATTCTGCAAAACGAGTACTTGTGCATCTGAGAGTTAACATTAGTTTTGATTCAGGGATATAACAGTAATTCTAAATAGTTTTAACATTTGACTAAATGTCTGACTAAAGCTGCAAGTAGTATGGAAATAAACTATGACATCAGAACATGAGATTAGAGGCACTGTCTGGAAAGACAGACAAATAGGGACAGATGAAGAGGGGTTGAGCCTCAGTGTCACCCCATCACTCTGGAAGCTTTTAAAATAAATTCAGTGCTACATTTGTGTTGGAATATCAGATGCCTACCATCATTCGCCTTATTGCTCACATCATTTCCATTTCGTCTACACAAGAAAAAGAAATGAGATGGCCTGTCATTCGTCTCGCAGCGCTATCATTTAGTGACATTACCATGAACCCATGAAAAACAAACAAGCAAGACAATTCTCCATCACTGACCTGCTCATCACTATTTCCCCTTGGCAGAAATGTCAACGCATAGTGATGCCAAACATTGTCTCAGTACAAATCTTCCGAGTCAGGTCACGTCTGCAACCTTCACATGATCCACAGAGGATGTGATCAGACAGAGTGTATGCATCCATGAGCAATGATGATCCAGCATCCCAGGTGTCCACAACTGGAATTGAGAGCTCTTATCTGAAGTTCATGGAGCACCAGCTTCAGGATCAGAGCAAAGACTGAAAGGCTGGGTTTGTTTCTTGAACTCCAGAGGGGCGACAAGAGTCTGTTAGGGGATGCCAGGTGCTCTAGTTGAGCACTACAACATTCTGTTAATGTTATGCTACCTTGTGTACTCATCATTACTATGAGTTTGTGATGACACTGACTAAGCTTCTGGCATTATGGAGTTCATCAGTAACAGGGCATTTACTATTGTAAGCAGCTTACAGTGGTCTGGTGGTCTGTAATCACCATCACTCAAAGGTCAAAAACAAAGATCAATCTGCAACCTTAAGGTCACAAATGCCGAAAATCTGGGTATCACATAGAGTCTTTGGAAGTCCCTCAAAACTCTGAGAACTTTGATTAAAAAAAGTTTATATAGTTGGGTTAAACTTATGTAGACAACTGCACTGACTGATGCTGCACTGATTAGCCCAACATTTAAATTACTGACAGGAGAAGTAAATAACATTGACCATCTTGTGACAATTCAATGTTCTGCTGGGAAACTTTTGGACCTGGCATTTATGTGGATGTTGCTTAGACATGTAGCACCCACCTAGAACAGACCAGGCACCCCCACCCCATAGCAATGACACTCCTTGATGGCAGCAGCCATCCCCAGCAGGATGCAGCCTGACACAGGGACACACACAAAAATGCTTAAGGAACAACTAAAAAAACATGAAAAACAGCACAAGGTGTTGACCTGGCTTCCAAATTCACTAGATCCCAAACAGATCAAGTATCTGTGGGATGATCCACAGAGGCCCCTACCCTCAACCCATAGGACCCAAAGGCCCCCACTAACAACATTCTGGACACAGAAGGCCCATGTTTGTTGTCTGATGAGTTGTTTTGGAGGTTCAAGGGAGACCTACACAATATTAGAAAGGTGGCCATAATTTTATGCCTGATTTGTGTATTTCCAATACAATTCAGTTTAGCAAACCATCATCATCCACAACCTCAATAATAAACATACACCTTTACATGTATTGCATTGCGTTATATTGCATAAATGATAGAATAATGATACATAACAATAAAAAAAAAGAAAGGGAGTTTATGTTATTTTCTAGTAAGTAACTCAGCACCTCTAAGGCCTCACATTTTCTACTGCCAGCACATGAATGAGTACTGATTTGTAGTGAGGCTGTGATAATGTTCCCTCTCTTTGGCTCTCCTGATACATACTGGATGGAAAATAACCATGATTTTGTTTCGCTTTTTGCCACAGGATAAATGGATTTTGCATTCAAAAACAAATGTGCCCAGCTTGCTGAATTGAATCTAACCCAAAACTTCCTACTCCCCCACATCTTCCAGATCTACCAGTTGTTTATCTGCATCGCCCTGAGGGAGCTCATTTTGAACAATCCAGGGGCTGCTGTGGCTGCTATGAATATGTTTATCCCCTTACTGAGGGAGCCGGGAGGGTGTGATGTAAGAAGAGAGAGCCATAGGGAAGCCTCCTCCTCCATAATAAAGGCACTGGGAAGTGAGAGCCTCCATCAGCTCTAAACACACAATCAGGGCTTTGACCCACCAGCACTGAGCGCTCAGAATGGAAATGAACTTGCCAATGAAGTGATAGTGTGATTGAAAGAGAGTGTGTGAGGGAGAATGATTGTGTGTATTTGGAGGGGTGGGCGCAAAGGCCCTATAAGGTGTCTAGACAATGAGGAAGCACTTCTGGACTCTCTGTGGTCTCATTACTTTTGAGCTTCCTGTCTGATATCATCCTTAAGTGTTTTCAGTTACTCCCTGTCTGGATGAAGACGCCTCGCATACCTGAAAGCAGCCAAGGGTCGCGGCATCAAGAGAGGACTTTCGCTTACTCAGCATCCATACTAATGCAGCAAGCAGCAGCCAGCGAGGAATTCTTAATCATGCTGCAGAGCATCCGACTTGTCCCTGCAGAGCAGTTACAGTGCAAACACAGAAGGTCACCATAGTCTTATGTGCACAACATGAGAATTCTCAAGTCATCTCAGAGACAGTCACCTTAACAAAAGATTGTTTTATTATTTGAAACTACCTACTGATGTATGGTTTTAGGAGCTGAGAGGTGAACTCTGTCATGCATCCTGTATGATAAAATAGTCAGGAGATACTTTCTTTGCCATCAACACTGGAAACTGGAGACAGTTAACCTAGCTCTGTCCAACAGTATCAAAAGACGCCTTTCAGTAACTAAGGCTTATTTTCTAATCATGTCAAAATTAACATACAACGGCTAAAAAAAATGGTCTAAATGGACATGGTCTGGAGTTGTGTGGCCTGGGAGAACAAAACTCCTTAAAATAAAGAAATTCCAATTAAATATTTCATAACTAACCCTAACCCTGTAACTACAAATGGCTTGTCTTAATCTTTCCCCAGAAAGAGTTTTACACATAAAAGTTGTGATTATTACTTATAAGTGATGGATAGAAGGTGATTTGTCATTATCACAATTATCATTTGTTACAACTAATGGCTTATAATGAATGTAAATGCTTGTATTTTATATAGTGTTTTTTTTTTATTAGTACTCATTAGGGGTTGATTTTTTGAGGTCGACTAATATAACAGTAACAGCGTCAAATCGAGATCAACTGGTCGATGACGTCACACATAAAAACACAGTAGAACGTAATGCTTTCCAACAATGACATCTATATTCTTGACATGTGTATATACTATAGCGTCTCACACAAAAGAAGTTATTTAGGCTTTTCTGTAACTTACTGAAACTACAACACGGCCTACTGTCAGCTGTGGCTGGCGTCAACATCATGAATACCGTCAGACACTTGTAATATCCGGCTCTCACTCAGCAACAAAACAAAACAAACAAACAAAAAAAAACACGCTCTACAACCACAGCAACAATGTCAACTATTACAACACAACAGAACTGAACATAAACATATGAGCTCATCAATGCTGTGCACTGCACATTTAGCCTAATCGGGGCCGCCAATAACTTAATAGTACTTCACAGCGTGTTGTATGATAATTTAGCCGGGATAAAAAAATAAAAGCAGTATATCTCCGAAACATTTGCCGTGTATAGCAGCTAAAGGTCTAATAACTTTAGTTTGCTTCAATAACCAACTGGGCTTCTCACCTGTCTTCTCCAAGGCGACCGTGTTGTTACTGTCACATGATAGGAGACTAGTCGCCTTCCTGCTTAAAGCGTAAAAAAATCGACTAGTCGACCAGTCGATACAACCCCTATTACTCATACCGCTTTACAGTCATAATGTCACATTTAACATTAACATTTAAAGAGGTTGGGGCTTTCTTCCTGGTTGGTTGGTGGTTTGGTTTGAATGAGAGGCTTATGTTTGGAGATGAAATAACTCTCATTCCAGCATCAGAATCTCGTCCTCTCCCTGAAACATGGGGGCGGTAATGTCCTTGTTTGGGCCTGTTTTGCTGCATCTGGACCAGGGCGGCTTTTGATCATTGACTGTGTTTACATGGTCTTTAGTATCCCGATTTTGAGGCTTATCCCGGCTTTGAGCATATCCAGGATATGGTGTTTACATGGAACACAGAGAAACCCGGTTATTCATAT
>JASGAT010358698.1:1199-17571 GCA_030220025.1 Chelon auratus | reverse complement strand
CTCTGTGGGTTTTACACTCTGATTGACCTCTTACACATTTTTTTTTTTTTTTTTTTAAAAAACACCATTTTGACCCCGTGTTAATATAAAAATATTGATTTATGCGGCTTTAATTGGGTTTTTATAACTGTTTTCCCCTGCCACTCCCCTCTCACTGCAGCGCTCTGCTCCCTGCTTTTTCTGTCTGCTCCCCCATTACTCCCCCACTGTAAGTAAATCAATGGACATACACTTTATGCCATTTATTGATCCTTTCATATCTATGTGTCCTCCCCCTTCCTGTTCTTGCCCTCTCACTTGTTTATACTCTCTCTCATCCTATTTCTCGCCCCTTTCTATCCATCCCCCCCTCTGAATTTATAATCCCCCCACCCCTCTCTTTTTCTCTCTTTCTCTCAGTCCCTTTCTCTTTATATCTCTCGCTCTGGGATATCCTATTTATGTGGCTGGCACCTTGGAGCTTCTACTGAAGTGTGTGTGTGTGTGAGAGAGAGAGTGTGAGAGAGTGTTTGATGTTAGTCTAAGTGGTTAACATAATATGAGCCCTCCGAGAGATGATGTCCAGCCGCTCGCACAGACGCACAATTTTAGGCTTTTTGGTGGGCTTTTTAGTATTCTCCGGCAGATCCGCGTATTATCCACCAATTGCATTCTCTCACTCTTTCACTCTGTCCAAAAACACACACCTTTGTTCCTTGACCGCCTTCCTAGAATGACAAAAACACCGTATTATCTTTTGTTATTTATTATCGCAGATGGAGCCATCATTTCATGACCCCGCCACCTCTCTCTCTCACTCTCTCGTCCTCCTCCTCCTCCTCTCTCTGCATATGTTTTTATTTATTCAGCCCTCTTTCTCTTTTTCCTGCCTTGTCCTCGTCCTCTCTGCATTTTGATGTTTATTCAGACACATCTCTCTCTCTCTCTCTCTCTGTCTCTTTTTCCCTCCGTCTCTCCCCCACCGTTTCTCTCCCTCTGCACCCATGTGTCCGGCTTTTTTGTTAACAGCCTTGTTTCCATAACAACTGTGACCTTTCGCTCAGTGCATAACCATTTTTAATCAGAAGTAGAGAAAGACGGAGATGAGATGAGACAGAGACAGAAAGAGAGAGAGAGAGAGAGAGAGAGAGAGAGAGAGAGAGACGGGGAGTGAATTGGGAATGTTACTCAGGTGACGCACAGGACTGACAACAAAACAAAATGCTTCTCAGAAAGAGGCAAGAGAAGGAAGCGGCAGGATAAACTACCGAGATCAGATCAAGTTTAGATGAGCAGCAACAGGTAATGGAGCGCTGAAGAAGTTCCAGCGTCTACTTTAATGTGTTCCTCGAAACAGCAACAAAGTGGAGGCAAAATCAAGAGCAAATGCATCGTGCAACTTGCTCTGTGATACATGATACAATCATTTCCTCATCTGTTCAGCTTCTCTTCCTAGAAACGATTAAGAAACAGACTACACTTCATATTTCTGCAGTTTAAGTTGTGTCAAAGCCGCCGAGAGTTGTAATTAACTGATTTATAAAAGTATCGAGGCTCGTTATTGCGGTTTTCTTGAAATCAAATTAGACCTGGTGTGTGTGAATCGATACCGTGCACTCACTTGCCAAAACATTAGGTACCTTCAGCGTTAGGTTAATGCTGAAAAAGCATCAGAGAGGTGGTAATTTAAACTGTATGGTCGTTTGGGAGGATGTAGTTTGTGATGTGAAGCAGGACTGGAGCCTTTGCTGTGTGGAGTTTGCATGTTCTCCCTGTGTCTGCGTGGGTTCTCTCCGGGTACTCCGGCTTCCTCCCGCCGTCCAAAGACATGCTCATTAGGTTAATTGGTGATTCTAAATTGGCCGTAGGTGTGAGAGTGAATGACAGCTGGGATAGGCTCCAGCCCCCCCCACCCCCACACACACAACCCTTCACAGGACAAGCGGTTACAGAAGATGAATGAATAACAGAAACGATGGTAATCGGATAAGACATACCATTTATGGAATAGTTTGGCTAATATGGGAATACTGGGAATCTTCTATTGCAATAGAACCAACATTTTGAATCGCAAGTGAAGAGTGTCAGATTTTTACTCTTCCACTGGTTAAACACGGCTTCCAGAATAAAAACACACTTGAATCAACAAATCCCTCGGTTATTTGAAAGTCTGAATACCATAACCTCCGCGAGGCTGGGATTTAGTGCCGTCTACTAGAAAGTATTTGTGTTTATTAGCGTACCTAATGAAGTGGCACCCTAAAGTCTTTCACAGCATGGTTGGGGTATTCATGTAACCGTCAGTTGTGTGTTTGCCTTTGTGTCCAGTTTCAGTGCCGGATTCCTGCGGTGAGATAAAACTGTTAATGAATGACCAGGTGACTTTCAATGATGAACATGTCATTTACAGTTTGCTGAGAACATCCTGGTAAAGGTCTAAAGTGACTCTGCTACTGTGTTGATGCAGAGGCGGGCAAAGAGAGAGAAAAAAATATCATATTTAAATATTAATGGGTGTGCCTGGTGGTGAAACTGTTGCTATCAAAAAAAAAAGAAAAAAAAGAAAAGCTAAATGATTTGAAATGAATTAAAAGTCATAGGCTGCATTGTGAGTGACTATTCATTGCAGCAGAGGTTGTGTGTGTGTGTGTGTGTGTTTGCATGTGTGCGCTCATACTGGGGGTCATGCCAACATGGGAGGGACCGGACCGTCAAGTGGACAGCTCTCGAGCTCGCCTGCCCGCCCACCGCGCGCCACTCCACACCGGGAGCAGCGGGTGAGGTTGATGCCAGCCAGAGATGGATGGATGGAAACCTGCACAGTGACACAACTAGAGTAAAGAGGAGGCGTCCGCGGAGTGAGAGTAAAAAACTGAGAGAGTTACGGAACGCAAATATAGAGGGGGGGAGAGAGAGGAGCAACTGGAAAAAGCCGGAATCCCCGCTGCTTACTGGTTCCTCTCTGCCCGCACCGATGTCCGAGGCCCGTCCGGTGCCAACAGAAGACCGAGACGGAGCGCGCAGGAACGGCCGCTGGAGTGGAAAGCTGCTTCTTTCGGAGGGGAACCGCTGGAGCTCTTCTGTTTGACTGAGAGTGAGTTCATTTTTTTTATATATATATATATATATATACATATATTAAAAAACAAAAAAAAAACTTCAAACGCACTCCTTTTTGTTTTTAATAAGGTCAGCGCTCGTCTCGCTCTGTGTTCATCTCTTCTTTCGTACTGCGACATTAGTCCACCGCTGCCAATTAGTCACAGGACGCATCGCAGCCGCGCGCGCACACATATATACACACACGCGCGCGCGCACGCACACACACGCACTAAAACTGACAGCTCGCGCTTTCAGATCGGCCAAAGCGGATTCCTCTCGCGTGGCAGAACCGGCAGATGTTGCCACGCGAGAGGCTTCAAACATAAAAGCTTCAAACATTATATAAATAATTCAAAGAGTATTTACACCACGGCTAAGGCAGATAGATAGATAGATAGATAGATAGATAGATAGATAGATAGATAGATAGATAGATAGATAGATAGATAGATAGATGTTAACGTTAGCTTTTACACACTTGGATTATCATAAAAACAGCCTATTTGAATTATAAGCCCAGACAAAACGATACAAAGAGTTTACCCAAAATAATTTATCTTTAATCACATTATTTGACCCATGGGGTTGTGAAGCTACACCACTATAGTGGCACCATTTTAATTTATTTATACTTCCTGTTTTTAGATAAAGCTGAAGCACAAACACTGACAGTAGCTGTAAATCTGCAGTAAGAGTTTATATTTATCCGTCCTTATGTAATACAGTTTGGTCATAACCAAAATAGTTTTGTTTGAAAAATATCCACCGCTTGCATGCTATTAGGCCTGCCAAATATTTAACTACTGTTGGCCCGGGTGATATCTCTTTATTTTTTTCTCCATATATTAGAAACCACTGTCAACACCTTGATCTCTGGTTGTGAATTTCCAAATATAACTTAATGACATGATACCAAAGAGTTGTGTGTGTGTGTGTGCGCGCTTTGTTTGGGTGTGCGTCAGTTTTCCCGGCGACAGCCTTGGCAGTCCGAGAGCACCGTTCTTAAGCCTAATCTAGTGGTTAATAGCTTTCGTTTTCATTGCTCGGTGTTCATATTTTGTGCAGCTTTCCGCTGGCTTTGAAAAGCTAATCTGTCCCTGATATAAGCGCATTGGCTGGCTTGCCATCTGGGCTGTATTATAGAAGAGAGGAGAGGGCATTTGAATAATTGATATTTAGCTATTTATAGGAGGATTATTCTCTTCATGTCGCACCAGGGGATCGACGACTAACAGGATCTATCTATCTATCTATCTATCTATCTATCTATCTATCTATCTATCTATCTATCTATCTATCTGTCTGTTTTTAATGGTGAACAGTGGCAACCAAGTGGCTCAGTTGGTCTAACGTGTAAAATTTGTATTCTTGTCCATCGGCCTGTCCTTACATCTGTCCGTTTATCATCTGTCTATCTGTCTGTTCAGTGGGCTGTAGTGTATCCATCTGAAGTGGATTAGGGGTGTTATCAAAGCTAAGTAGGACTACTGTTCACACACACTCTTGCATATGCGCACACAACACACACACACGCGCGCACACACACACACACATAGCTTACACATGCTGCTCTCACTCTATTGCACTCCACAAGGACCATTGACCATTGTTAGCCCTCTCTCAAGCCTCTTTCGCTTTTGTGCGTGTGTGTGTGCGCATATGTGTGTGTGTGTGTGTGTGTGTGTGTGTGATGGTAAACACTCTGATCAAACACTGCTTAACAAGCTGCCTGAACTGATAACAGAGGGAGAGGAGGAAGAGAGGATGAGAGAGGAAATAGAGAGGAAGGAAAAAGGGGTGTCGGGAGGCAGAGAGGTTACATATATATATATAAAAGAGGAATGGGGGGATGTGTGCTTTTGATCTTGATCGAATGAGCCTAGAATTACGCGTTACTTTTCAAGTTTTCCATGTTGAATTAAACAATGAAATGTTTTAAGTGCACAAAGTTTCCCACACTTTTGTTATCCTGCTCTCTGCCCAGCTCCGTGGCCAGGCACGATCATCGCCCTCCATTTTGCCATTTTATCTTCATGACGTATTTGCTCCCTTATAGAGGCACGCGCTCAAGAGCAACAGGAAAGGCAAAACGAGGATCATGAGCCAGATGTTAACCCCGATGCACCGGCAGCTCGCGGGTTGACCCCTTTTCTCTCTGTCCTCCATCGGGTTCTGGTTAGGCCTGCGGTGTGCCGTTTCCTTCTATGTGTTACAAGAGACCCAAGGATTCATCCTTTCTGCGCTCAGCTGACCTTATTCCCTTGAACTATTTTGCAGCTAGATGCACGGACCCTGCGACTCTTTCTTATCAAAGTGGAAGTGACAGACCCGTGACGCGTTTCGCTGTGCAGGTAAGCAGAAGTCACGTTCCAGTCGAATCACGATGCATGCATCTAGCCTGTACATGAAGGCCGTAAAGAAACAGTATCAGGTGGTAAAACAGCTCCAGTGGTCATTTCACTCAGATTACACAGAGAGAGAGAGAGGGTACTGTATTTTAAAAGTGAGCTGTGATAGCATATAGTGAGATATGTGTCTTTGAGAGTTGTGCCATCGCTGTAATTCAGCGTCAGTGAAGGGCGTTCAATTTAAAATGACATTGAAAAGAAATAGTATTTGAAAGCGACGTCTCTCGGATTCTTGTTTAGCCGAGTGATCCACACAAAACATTTAACCAGACCTGTTCCTTCACCATCGAGTGGTTCCAGTGAAATGTTCAGAGCTTTGAATTTTACAAACAGAACTCCATTCATCTCCATTATATTGTCATTTTTTTGTAGTCTGGGTGAACATACCTGTAAGCGTAGGACACAAAATAGATACGAAGCTCATTGTTTTCTCTGTCATCGTTTGTTTCTGTCTCTCTGCAGTGATGGATTCGCCCCCAGATGTTTTTGATGATTCTGCTCCTCAGATACATAACTTTGCCCCCACACTCAACTCGACAGATATCTCTGGAGTTCACCCTCAGGGTGGCGCAGGTCGTCCTGCTGCTGCTGCCGCCGCCTTTAGACCTCCTGGCTTCCCGCTCATCCACCATCTCCTCCAGCCGGGCGGAGGCCCCAGGAGGATTGGAGGGCTACTCAACGCGAACCTGAGCAGACACCTGGAAGACCGAAACCTGGAAGAAGATGTAGTAGAAAGAGATGGCGAGCTAGAAGTGGAAGGCAGTGAGGAGGGAGCGATGGACGGGGAGGAGAACTTGTTGGGGGTTAAGAAGAGGCACAATGACGCCGCCCTCATGGCCGAGTGGAGCCAAGACATACTGAAGGTGAAAAGGATGAAGCTGGAGAGCCGTCAGAGAGATGGAGAGGCGGAGGAGGGAGGCAAGAGGCGCGAGGGAGGGAAGGAGGGAAGGAGAAGAGAAAGAGAGGAGCTGAAAGAACAGCTGGAAGAGGCGAGAGAGAGACTGCAGGCACTGCAGGAGAAAGTATGGAGGGCTTTTGGAGAAAAGCACCTGGCAGATGAGGAGAAGAAAAGGAAGTGCAGAAATGGCGGTGGAGAAGGTGGAGGAGACGTAGATGAGGGTATAATGGATGAAGAGGAGGACATCACTGAGGGGATGTACGACGAAGAGGACATTGATGGCGGAGGGATGGACAAGGAGTCTTTCTCCCTCCTTTCTGCTTCCCCTTTTAACAGCTTCCACAAACGGAAAGAAGAGTTACAAAAAGACAGAGAGGGGCGGATGGAGAAAGGGAGAGGGTTGCACCTGGAGGGCGTGATGGAGGGAGCAGGGTTGTGGTTGGACTGCGGAGGACTGGTGAGAGGAGACTGGGACGGAGGGACAGAAGACGAGGGTGAGGAGGGAGGGCAGAAGTTTGCTCAGGCGCTGAAGCTGGAGCTGGGCAGCGCCGTGGCCCGGGTCATCGACAGAGTTCTCCGCCTTTACACCGAGATGACAGACTTCACGCCGTCTTCTCCCCCCGCCGCCATCTCTTTCCTCCCGTCTGATCCGGGAAACGACGGCGGGAAGGAGAGGGGGGTGTGGATGGGGCTGTTAGCAAGCGGGAGACGAGACACGGCGAGAGGTAAGGAGGAGAAAGCGGGAGGGCAGGATGGGGAAAGAGAGAAGCAGAAGATGAACAACGGGAGCGCGCTGCCTCCTGGGCCGCCACACCGCGCCGAGCCGACAGATCTAGCCATGCCATTGGCTGTCCAGAGGTCACCTGACACACGAAAGGCCTACCCGCTCCTCGGCCCGCCTCTCTCTGCTCACCTCAATCCCTCTCACCCGAACCTCTCCCTCCATCACCCCTCTTTACCTCGCCCACCTCCTCTTTCACACCCTCCCATCCTACCACCGGCGTCACAACCCAAGGATCCCTCCTCTTCCACTTTCCATCCATCGTCATCCTCCTCTTCTTCCTCCTCATCTTCCTTTCCCGCACCTCCCCCTCCTCCTCCTCCACCTCCCCCACCTCTCCCTCTCCCGTTGCTCCATTACTCCATGCAGCAGCTCTTCTCCCGCTCACTCCACCACCCTCAACTCCCCCACCTCCCGCCATCCCGCAAGGACTATTTGAACTCCGACCCGTTCTTGGAGTTCTCGTCTCACCCCGCGTCTCACCACTCCTTCCCCCCGCTCCCCTTGCTCGGTCACCTGGACCCGTCACTAGCGCGCCACGCGCACGGCGGCCGGGAGAGGGAGAGGGGAATGAGGGGAGACGGTGGCATGAGAGGAGGGGGAGGAATGGACGGGGGAGACCTCTACCTGACAGCTGGAGGAATATCCTTTTGTTGGTGTGCTGGAAGTAGTGAGGGAGTGTGTTTATGTGTGTGTGTGTTCAGCGGGACGTGTGTGTCTCCTTAACTGTCCTCATGTGTACACCCAGGAAGGTCTGTCTCCGTGCCACCTGAAGAAAGCCAAGCTCATGTTCTTCTACACTCGCTATCCCAGCTCCAACACGCTCAAGACCTACTTCCCTGACGTCAAGGTGTGTGTACCCCATCACAGTCCTGGAACGAGACTTTGTCTTTTGGTTTTAAAAAGGGGTTTGAACTGTGCATGCATTAAAACGAAACAGAAATGAAAACCCAGTATAGTAGTAGAAGTAATATTGAAGTGGTCTTCCAGGAAAAGGAAGACCAAGAGTTACCTCTACTGTCAGGATAAGTTCATTAACCTCACAAATGACCAGATAACGGCACCTCAGATTTGAGTCCACGTTAATGTTTCACAGAGTTCAAACCGTCAGCGGTTTCAAGCAGATTGTGTGTGAATCAGGCCTTGGTTGAACAGCTCTTGGGGTAACAAAACATAACTGAGAAGGACAAAGGTCCAGTAATCCCTGAACAGAGAACACTTTGTCAATTAAAAGTTCTTTGGCCCGTACGGGGATCGAACCCGCGACCTTGGCGTTATTAGCACCACGCTCTAACCAACTGAGCTAACCGGCCATGAAAGTCCAATTAAAACGTAGCGGTTCACCGGAAGTGATCAATCATGTGTTTGTATTTTTGTCTAAAGCCTTGAATAATTGAGAAGCTGAGAAACTATCCAAGCACATGTCCAGTCACACACCTGATGGTTGTAAGATATTCACCATAGTTCCAAGTGGGGAGACGTGAATCCTTGTGTCAGTGGTGTATATGGTTCAAATGACAATGAAAACCTAATTACAGAAGGTTGCCGACTATGCTGCCGACAAAACAAGCTCACTACTATAAATGCCATCACTGGTGCAGCCCGCTATGTTGTAGGCTCTATGAAGTCGCGCTGCAGGAGTAGAAACCCAATGTTATTGTTATTATTTTAAGCCTTATATTTTATTAGATGTCAGGTTTGGCCCAAAACAGTACTGAGAAAAGACGAAAGACCAATAAAGCCTGAACAGAGAACACTTTGTCAATTAAAGGTTCTTTGGCCCGTACGGGGATCGAACCCGCGACCTTGGCGTTATTAGCACCACGCTCTAACCAACTGAGCTAACCGGCCACGTACGTCCCATTAAAAAGTGGCGGTTCACCGGAAGTCATCAATTATGTGTTTGTATTTTTGTCTAAAGTCTTGAATAATTGAGAAGTTGAGAAACTATCCAAGCACATGTCCAGTCCCGATGTTATTGTTATTATTTTAAACTTTATATCTTGTTAGATGTGAAAGAAAAACAGATTTGGCCCTAAACAGTATCGAGGAAGACAGAGGACCAATAAACCCCAAACAGAGAGCATTTTGTCAATTAAAATACTTATGGCCCGTACGGGGATCGAACCCGCGACCTTGGCGTTATTAGCACCACGCTCTAACCAACTGAGCTAACCGGCCACGAAAGTCCAATTAAAACGTGGCGATTCAGGCGAAGTCATCAATTATGTGTTCAAAAGATGGCTGTCATTGGAATTAGACCGGGGTGTTAAACTCATTTTAGTTCAGGGGCCACATACAGCCCAATTTGAGCTCAAGTGCATTATGGACATATTTATAATTAATGAGCTATCCTTTCACAAAACATTTTTTTAAAAAAAATAAAAGGACAATTTTATTGCTGTCTCCGAATTTAGTTCTGGATGTTCTGTTCAGTCTGCCACTCTGACTAAAACAGTGGACAAATTAGGAATAGCAGGTACTGATGTAGTACTCTGTTCTCTTATTTTACAGGAGGGTGGGTAAACCGCCTCTATTCTCAGTAATCACTCTTTGCATGGGAGGTGAAGGGAAGACAGGTCTACTAAAATATTAAATTTGGGATGTGTGTTTAGCAGCAGTTAGAATGTGCAGAGAGACCTGATTAGCTTCATATACAGCTCTGCTATGGTACCAAAGCACTGGCACGCGTGTTGGAGCCCATTTGAATCCAGTTGATGTCCAAACACATGCCTAATATCTCCTTTTGTTGACAATTCAACGTTTTCGTAGGGATATCAACTGAGTCAGTGACAGATCTTAATGTTTGCTGAGAAAAACTATATCGATGCTGGTTCAAAAGAAATCATGGCCCGTACGGGGATCGAACCCGCGACCTTGGCGTTATTAGCACCACGCTCTAACCAACTGAGCTAACCGGCCATGTGCCTTGCCTGCGTGAGACTGTTTGAACCGGAAATTGTACTGTACATGGTCTCATGTGTGTTGTTGTCATGGTTGTTGTCTGTCTTCTTACACGTCGAGGCGTTTAGAGAGCTGTCCCGATGTTTTAGCTTAAATAAAATGCAGACATCTAAACATGCAGTCTATATAGTGCAGTTGATAGAATTTGATTGTTGTCAGAAACACTGGACACTGGACAGGCTAAATGAAATCATGTAATAATAATCATCTCCCTAAGATAGAATGGCGACCTGTCCAGGGTGTACCCCTGCCTCTCGCCCGATGACAGCTGGGATAGACTCCAGCAGACCCCCGCGACCCTTAACAGGAATAACCGGGTATAGAAAATGAATGAATGAATGAATAATCATCTCTCTCTGTCTCTTTCTCGCTGTCCTCACCTGCTGTCCACTGTCTAGTTTAACCGCTGCGTGACCTCCCAGATGATTAAATGGTTCAGCAACTTCAGGGAGTTCTTCTACATCCAGATGGAGCGCTTTGCACGCCAGGCTGTCCGCGAGGCTCTCACACGGTTGGTTTGGACTGGCACTGGTTCATGTTTTATTTATTTATTTATTTGTTTATTTTTAAATCACATTATTTTATTTCATCAGACTTTCATTGCTTTATTGGGTTTTATGTGGTAGCAACACATTGGCAGAGCACTTCTACCCTGACTTTGATTTATCCATCAGATATACTGCTCTCTGCACATTTGGGATTTTGTTGAATGAAAGATTTACAAATTACAAATGCTTTCTTGTTTTATACAACTGGGTAAAGCAGCTTGTAAACGAGCAAACTTAATAATTTACACAGTATTTGTACTTTTAGAAATCCTTTTTCATACTCTGCTATATAATATAATACTATATTTTCTGGCAGCTGCTGCCCTCTTTACACCTCCCATCACTTCCTCTACTAATATATAAGATTTAGCAGGTAGTAGTTTGGTTTGTGACCATTAACATGTCATACAAATAAGCACAACTGATTTTACTGTGACTGCATTTAAATGAGTCTATTTGTCGGTCTGTTTAATCCAGGGATGGTGCACCTCGTCTGGGCCGAGAGAGTCAGCTGCGAGTGGGCCGTGACACCGAGCTGTACCGCATCCTGAACATGCACTACAATAAAAGTAACATCTACCAGGTGAGGGGAGTGTGTTCACTCTAGCTCTCCGTCTGCTAATTGTAGACCTGTACACAGTCCTCGGGTGAGTGGTTTAATACGGCGAAATCATAATGCAATTATATTTAATGGATCGGAGACCTGGATTCTGATTCGCTCCAAGTTTTCCCTAATGGCACGACGAGAGTGTTTTTTTTTTAACCACGAGGATTCCTGTCATTACGATGTATAATGCGGAGAATCTTATCATATGTCATGGCCTCGGTGGGCTGCTATGAGCAGAATACATGTAAATACGTTAGCAAGTGTCCTGTTGAAAATCAAATTACTAAAGTGTGAACCAGATGTTGCAGCAGAGTGCTGTTCCAGTGCTGCCTTGAATTTTAAATAAATCACCAGATGTGTCTGCTACTTGAACTCTGAAGCACTGACGTGGGCTCTAATCTGAGTTGTGGTTAATTGGCTGGTAGCACTAATGAACCTCTGCAGCATCTGGATTTCTGTTCTCACTGTAGGAAGAGAGTAGTCCTCGTAGTAGTTGTTACTGTGAAGTGTCAGACTATAAACTAGAAAATAATGAAAATACTGTGCTGTAGCAACACCACAGATTCAAAATAAAGTATCTTACAAGAAAACTCAAGGCTTTACTAGGGTGTAAATATTCATCAAGCTCTCAGGTGTTAAAAACAAAGCTTTGCTCACCTACACGTACAGGTTTTTATTTCAAGCATGCTTAATAGTCCTAGCAGGGAAACCAGTATCTAATTTATTAAAACATTAGTAGCTGTAGTTCTGCACATCTACAAACATGTCATCTTTTTCCCCTGCAGGTTCCAGAGAGGTTCATCGAGGTGGCTGAGGTGGCTCTGAGAGAGTTTTACTCAGCCATCTGGACCGGGAGAGACAGCGACCCCTGCTGGAAGAAGGGAATATATAAAATCATCTGCAAACTCGACAGCCCTCTGCCAGACGCCTTCAGACTGCCCGGCTGTCCCGTCGGCTGATGACGCCGCCGACGGCCACAGTTTTAACTAAAAGAGAGGACGTTTATAAATCACGCTGGTATGAGGTCGTTCATTTCCACGGTTCGGCTCATTCGCTTTGAAGAAGTTGGAAAAAAAAAAGATTATTTACGACAGTTAAAGCATTTATCTAGACATAGAGTGTCATTCACCCAGGCTCAATGGGCCGACACACTCAGCGTTGCTGTCTTGTGACCTTAGCACTGAATTAAAGTGGACAGAGCAGGAATTCCCTGTCCAAACATTCTTCAGCCGTCAGCTGACCTGTGAATTCCCACTGCTTCTACACAGGTCTGATAAAACTATCTTCAAAATTAGACACACAGAGCAGTTTATCATTAGCTATCTGGAAATGTGGATAGCTGTTTGTTACCATGAGATGGTCAGATGTGTTGTCCAGGCTCCAAACTCGCACAAAACTGATTCACATTAAAATCTAATTTGCATTCCCTGGAAATCACTTGTGAAATACCAGAAAAAGCCCCAATTCTACACCACCGTTTCCAGAAATACTTTCACATAAAGAAAATTCCAGCGTCCTGATAAACACTTTTAAATAAATAAAAAAATACTGCAGTATACCTAATGATGAACAATCACAGCCAAGCATTTCACTGCTGCTCTCCCTTAGGGATGTCCATCATTAAACAGTAAATATGCTTTTTGCTAGAACATATTTAAGGGAAACTTTTGTTACGCATTGTTAAAAATATAAGACTTTAAATGTGAGGTTACCCTCGGTTTCATCGCACAATCTGGTCAGTGTTTCCAGTCAGCTGCTTGTATATCCATCAACATTCAACATTGAGTTATTATAGAGCTTTTGTACATGACGGCACAATCAAAGTGTAACTACAATTCTGTCCAGAGGGACAATATACTGAATATAAAAATTAATGTTTTGCTGTTTCCTGGATGTGCTCTTATTGTTGAAATATTTACTTATGATTTTATTTTTCAGTGTTACACTAAACTAAATAGGCCACTTGCACAATTAGTATATATATACTGTATATATATATATCAGCTGTTGTTTCCTATTTAGGGAACTTCATTGTATATCATGACTCTTTTATCTAGAAGAAAGTTTCAGTTCATGAGCAAGTTGGTGGTGTGTTCAAGTGCATGTTTCCTACGTTTGCATTTTGTATTGTATTCTGTTATGTTTCTCTCTTTTATATTGTACATAATTCTGTATTCTTTACTGTAGGTCTGTGCCTCATTCCAATTTTGGTGAATTCTGGTGTTTAAACTTATCGAATTAAAGTGATTCCAAGCTTGAGTCGTGACGTTTTGATGCCAGCTCGCACACACATGCACACACACACACACACACACACACATGCTTGGTGGTGTTCAGGTCCTGGTAGCCAGCAACACTAATGCCATCATATTTTAAGCCTTTAATCTAACAACACCACCACAGTAACACACACACACATTTAAGCACACATTCTCACTGACACTAATACTTGGATGATGGCTTTGTAAGAGGCTCTGCCCGGGACTAAGTCTAACCACCTGAGACAGCGCCACACACACACACTCTCACACACACACACACACTCACCATTTCTCCGGTGGTATGTGTCCTTGTTTCGACTCACATGCTGGACAATGAGACTTGTCACAGAGAACCTAGTTAAGGGAAGATGCGTGCTCCACATAGCAGTTTCAATTTGATATTTTGGGGAAATAAGGAATAGAAGTTGCACATGGGCCCAACAGAGTGCACCTATACACTCGCTTTCCTCTTTACTAGTGAAAACTAATGTGTACTAATATAACAGTCCTGCACTAAATCTTAGAATCATCAAGGTTAAAGGGGAATTAGCATTTTTTACGACCTGGACCTTATTTCTGGCATAAAATACGATCGTTTACTCACCCATATAACTTTGGTGTCATTTGGAGTCGTTTGGAAGATATTTAGAGCCAGCAGAGCGCCGTGTATATCCATATAGTCGGAGTGACTGGGGCACCAAAACACAGCCTCTAAATAACGCATTATCTGCCGCGAAACTCGTTCATTTCCCCAATATTTTGTTATGATACGCTAGTGCTGTTCCCTGTTGAGTCCGGGGTTACCTGTTATTCAGGGTCCAGGGTCTGTAGATTGGCCTACTAACTTAAATATCTTCCGAACGACTCCAAATGACACCAAAGTTATATGGGTGAGTAAACGACCGTATTTTATGCCAGAAATAAGGTGCAGGTTGTAAAAAACAATAATTCCCCTTTAAGGCCTTTGTCCATATTGGAGAATGAGGACCACCTATATCATCCTGCATTACATTCAGGATATTTGAAAACTGGACTCAGCAGCTGGATAAGACCAATATGTATATACAGTATACTGCACATAAATTACTTTTAAAAGCAACCGGGTTCAGTTTCTGCAAAGGTAAGAACAAAATATTTCACGTGTTAGTTTGTGTGTGTCCAGATGTTAACTAAAGCACCATTTAGTTGGCTGAACCCATTAATCAATTTATCATCTCCTTCTGCCAGATTCTTCTAAAGGAAAATGTCAGTTTTAACTTAAAGGCTGACAACAAACTGCAGCCTGACTGTGTAAATCAAATTAACAACTTCTCACAGCTCGCAGCTGAGTAGATCTAAGCGGAAACTGCTAATATTTTAGAAAATGGGGAACTATATTTAATCACATTGCAGGTAAGGGAAATTAAAAACTCAGTGCAGTCTAATGGTGTTTTTCTGGCGGTCTGGAATGGTGAAACCCACGGTGGACATGGGTCATGGGTCATGAGTAAACGCATTTCTAGTGTAGAGGTGAATTTAGCAACTGTATATAAACGGTCATGTGATACAAGTCACAAGGTTTGATTAAGCATTCTGGGAAAGAAGTAGTACCTCCCATCTAAAACATGCACACACACACACACAGTAGCCTCTCTAGTAGCTCGACATTTGACCACATCACACTGAAGGGTTCAATGAGTGTGCTGATCTGCTTCGAGTTAAATTTGGAAGAATGACATAATTGTAAAACTGATTCATCGCATTTCCACCCTCTTCTCCCACCTGCTTCCCACAGCCCCTTTTTTAGTTTAGTATCTTTCAGCTGAAAACAGCCGCAATAAATGCGATGAAAATCGTTCCTTATGACAAGCAGCGTGAAAGTGTGACAAAAAAAAAAACTAAAGGATTTAAAACGCATTCAGAGGTGGACGCGCAAATGTGGGAAAGTCCCACAGAGGAGAAACCGCAAGAGAGGATCTTGGACGCAGGCTTGTAGTTTCGGACAGTTTTGACAGTGACTGACGAGGATTAAAAAAAACAACAGCACATAAAAATATCACCGGAAGTCTAATAAAATTACCTTCAAAATATAAGCTTTTCACTTAAATCGCCCCAAGAACAATCAGGTGAGTTGAAATTTAGACTTTATTTTATAAATAAGACAATGTGTTTCTTAAATTGTTATTCTTTCTGTTTTTAAAAATTAAAGGACAATTATAGGAATTTGTCAAAATATTTGCAATGGTAAAATAAAGGCTTGCTAAAATGTACCCATAATGCATTGATGCTTTAAATTAATATTCATCATAAATCAAATTATACAGTAATTACACGTTTTAATTATCAGTTAATATCGAAGCGACAGTTTTCGCCCGTTCACCTTTTATTTTGAAACATTTGAGCGGAAGTGGTTCGTGTTGTTTGTGGCTGCCTTCACGCTGCTCTCCCTCCAGACGGGGGGACCGGGGCCGTTGGACGATGGCGTTACCGGTGCTGCTGCTGCTGGAGCTGGCTCTGTACATCAGCTGTTTCGTCTGCGGGATAGTTACCGCCGCGTCCATCACCATCGTCCAGGTGACTTTTAACCTGTAAACTATTCTGCTAACGGTCGCGCTAATATCCTATCCTCTTCCGGGGTAGACTTTCCAAGTGCGTGCGTCTCAAAAGTTCTGGAAAGTGAACCAAAAACGAAAACGAGAGTTTTGTTTTATGTGCTGTCGCTACAAAACAATACTTTGTGTTTATTTTGTTCGATAATTTACTTAATGTGTGGTAGTGTTTGCTTTAGAAATGGCTGCCTTCTTTTCTGGATAAAAAAAATGATTGAATTCGTACAGTCGTAGAT
>JASGAT010358697.1:0-11274 GCA_030220025.1 Chelon auratus | reverse complement strand
CGCTAAGACTAAAACAGCTAACTAAAATAGTGTCATGTTTTCAGTTCTTCAGAGCAACCACTGCTTCCTGCATTCTTAATGTGTCAGAGACCATCAGTTGTCCTCAAGTTTAGCTTCTTATGCAGGTAAAGAGGCAAACATGCATAGTGGTGGAAGAAGTCTTAAGATTCTTTACTTGGGTAAAATTTACTAAAACAGCTGTGTAGAAAACATCGATTACAAAAAAAAAGTCATCTAGTTAAAACTATACAAAAGAGAAAGTATGACATTATTTAATTTGCATGTCTGTCAAGTTTCTCAGTCACCCAGTGCTAAGCAGTGCTAAAACAAAAATAACTGGACTTTCACCACTCATCCAAATGCCTTCTTTAGGAAGTTATGGTTTTAAAATCCAGTTGCCTTCATTTTAGCTTTGTATTGGGATGTCCCCACAAAAAAAAACCCAAAACAGGTTATTTAACTTATAACATGTAGCTGAGCCTCTGCAATACATCCAGAGGTGATTAATAGGAGAGGAACTTCTAATTCACAAATCTGATCAATACATCATTTTGATCCTATTTCAGACAAGGTATTAAGGCTTCGCTGGACCTGATCTAGTAGAGCAGAATATGGAGCCAGCTCCCAGGTAGAGAAGCCGACGAGATCTCTACTTTTAAGGTTTGGTTTCAAACTTTTCCTTCTGGTAAAGCTTTTAGTTTGGGCTGACTCAGCTTACTGTCAACCATCTCTTAGTTAGGCTGCTGTAGGTTTAGCGCAGGGGACATCCTGTCCTCTACTCTCCTCTCTCTCGCTGTCTATGCATTCTTGTGCTACTGTTGTATCGCATGTTATTATCTGTGTGTCACACTCCCATCTCTGTGTCCCTTCCCTGCTCTAGGGGTTTCAGGCTCGGGATACTGGCGCTGAACTGAGCTGAATATAGTTCTAATACCACCATTTCTATAAGTTGTTGATCCAGTTTGCAATTTACAATTGTAATTCGTAAGGCAGGCCTGAAATAGTTTTGATCCATCTGTGTGAGTTTACCACAGATGAGTGAGCAGAGCAGGCCCTGCTCTCTGAGTGAACACCGAGTTTCGGTGTGAAACTGAACCACACCTATAATGGGTGGACCACGCATTAAAGCGTGAAGATAGGCTGCTAAACTGAAAGTACAACAACCTGTAGACATAAATACAAAGTGATCCACTATGCTAGATGCACTTGCTTTAGACTCTAGAGCATCTCAGACAATGTATAATCAAAATATTAATTGTAGAATAGCCTAGTTTGTATACGGTGTACTCAATGAGGTGGAGGTGACGAGGGCTGCATGATTGACAGTCTGAAAGGCAGAGTGATAGACTTGCAATGAATTTAAAGAAAGTGGACTGATTGGCTTGGTGAATGTGTGCAAGCAGCATATTCATGAATAGTGATACTGAGGTTGAAAATTCAATTTGACAGCATGGAAACACACAGGTGATGAAGAACATAAATAGACCAAACTGACCATGGAGGAAAAGACAGAACTTGTGAACAGAACTTCCTGATTGAACGTTTCCCCGAGCTTCATTTCTGCACAGTGGAACGGTGCACCATCACTACTGTCTGCTCAACCTTTGGTCACAAACGTTTGTTTATTCTTGGGACTTTCACTGTTCCCTTTAACTGCCATTTCTTCACCACATATAGGACAGAGGAAGTTACAAGCTGGTCTACTAAGTCTGGATGTCTTTTTATAGCTGCTGCTTTGTATCCTTTCAGTCAGGATTGGATTGGATGGCTGTTGGATGACACGATTTGATTCAGATTTGATCCTCGTTACATCATGAGACTACAAATTTTTCCCATGTTAAACTGTTTAATCCCTACAATTAAATTTCCAATTTGTGAGTTTGTGAAATGAAAAGTGACACGTTTTGAGTGGGCTTCAGGTTTTATTTCCTATGTCCTACGAAAACCAGGTTTTGCAACGTTATAAAAGTACACATCACCTTGTCAAGTCTGGCCCAAGACACACAGTGGTTCATTTAAATAGGATTGAAACAGTTTCATTTTAATCACAGTGACAGTTAGTTTCAACAAACCTTCTCATTTTGTCTTTTCATTGTTTTGGCATCAAACAAACAACCATCAAATAGTGCACATTAATATTACCCACACATCTAAATCATTCTGCAATGCCCTGTGCAAAAATAAGGACTTCAGTTTTTCAGTGACAATACGCGAACTACTCCCTATGAACACAAAACTATCAACATCGTCAAACGCAAACTTCCAGTCAATTAATATGAGTCAGTACCACATTTGACACTAAACCACCTAAAATAGACAAAGGGCAGCTCTACAAAGCTCTATGAGTGCCGCATTAGTCAGCCAGTAGTAGGTAGTTCTTTTCTAAATCATCTTCTACGAATTTCATTCTATCACAGCTTACACAAGGAAGCCTGTGCAGAAGTCATGCATGTTCCACTTCTGCATAAATAACTGTCAAGATCAATAATACTGTATTGGCACTCTGTAATAAAAACAAGAAATGTGTCTGATAACTGATAGTTGAAGATATAAAAAAGGAAGTCTAAAAAGACTTTTCTCTTTTATGGGCATAGTGTCCACTCCCTGTTTCATAGCGCTGCTAGAACCATATTAATGCTATTAGCTACACCAACACTTGCCCTGCTATGACAAATATCAAATGTTGACTTTACTGTGCAGAGATCTCAGAACACTTTATAGTGATAAACTGATTTAAGATCACCCTTAACGTGCTGTTCCAGATAATACTCTTAATAAAAATTTAGTTTTAAGTTATTTCCTTAACTTCGTCATTGCAGATATTTAGACTTGTCACAACAGGAGAAGCATAGGTAGCATTAACGGTGACTAAAGCTCAAATGTTACTAGTGAACTTGTGGTAATGACATGAAAAGTCAGAAACACAAAATACTTAGGTGTAACTAAACTGGTAACTCTGGCCGTTAGTCATGAGAAGGCTGCTGCTAAGCAAGCACTGAACTTAATGCAGTAAATGTACAGTTCAGGCTGTTGGCAAAATCTCTTCTTGTACAGGTTAACCTCTATGCAACCAAATCACACATTACACAGTATCCACTTACGAACTTCAGAAAAGATTTCCAGCCACAATACCACAAGATGGTGCCTTTCATATAAACTCTTGCTGTGAACATGGTAATCCCAGCCCCATGTGAAGACAGTATTAATCATATTTTAAGCATTTGCTGCCTCTAATCAACACTTTTGAGTTTGTGGTTATGACACATGATGTACTACAAGAAGTCGTGTACAGAAAATTCAGAGAGGCTAACAGTTAAGCAAACTAACAGCCGGGTGATTCAAGAAGGAAGCACAAAGGCAAAATAAAAGGCTGTTGAAAATATCAATACTGTCCTCAGGTGCATTATAAAGTTAGGAAGGAAACCACAGTATATTAACCCATTACGGAGCTCTGCCATTTCTAAAAACGTCTGCCAACATGTCGCATCTAGTGAACTCAGACCTCTCTGAAAAAATTTGAGCCTGTGAACACCACAAGAGGACGCAGTTCTCTGTTAGTGAACACTGTAAACATGACCACATTTGAAGGTAGCATTACTTCCGTTCACTGTCCCAGTAAACCTTGACAGTGAACTGGAGCGTATGAAACCGAGAACCCCTAGTCATCTGTTGATACATACACTGTACCTTCAATGTAATAAAGCTTATTGTATAAACCATTCACAGAAGTCCCTTCATTACTTGGACAAAAATGTGAGTAACACTGTACGTGATCAGCTAATAAAACATATTTAGTGTTTTAAGTTGCATGCGATATAACACTACATGGATCTCATAATGGCAGAAAGTAGCTATGCTCACAACAAAAAGAAGTGACTCATACTGTGAAATAAAGTGTTGAAAAAAATACACTGTAGATTATCCCTTTGTAAGATTCTCTGCTGGTCCCTGATTCCCCACAGAGAATAATTACATTTTCTTTTGGTTTCAATAGAGCAAAGCGCTCCATTAAAACCACTAGACAATGAGTTCACAGAAAGGACACTGGAGGTGAATTTACAAGAACCAAACTGCTGTGCACATTTTCATCAGAGAGAATAGAAGCGTGATTATTTATAATATCGTCTTAAAACCATTCACCTATTCTAAGCTACATTCTGTGTTACTGTGTGATGAGATCATGATGTATGGACGGCACATAGCAGCAGCCTGTGGTTAACAGTCGCGCAAAATATTGGTTATCTGAAAACAGCTTGAGTCACAGCATTCGTCCAGGTGTAGTACACAGTACTAGCTACTCACTGGAGCGGAGCAAACACTGGATTGAAAAGTAGGTGCTGTGGTCCACAGTCAGCAGAAGTGACAGGAGCAGCCCCGACAGGCATCCTCAGCTTTGATGGGTTTCACAGCCGAGTATTTTGCTGGACATTCTTCAGTCGGTGTCGAATACTTATGGGAATTTCCTCATCCTGCAAAAAAAGATATATATTTTTTTGAAAAGAGCTAATGTGTTTAATAATTGTGGATGTCATTATTATTGCTGTGAAAATTAACGCCACTAAATTTTTTTGATGTGCGATTAACCCACGTATGTTCTGGTCCAATAGTCAGGGAAAGGAGGAAGTGCTACAGAAGAAACATGCATGACAAACGGAAACAAACATGCACAAGCAGCAAAGGGTCCTCTGAATGGAAAGCCCCCGAAGCCCCACCAGATGGCTCTCCCAACAAGAACAAAGCCACCTGCATTTACTGTTGATGTGAAACGAGCCACTACCCAAGCACGTTGAATCTCACACACCACCCACTCGCATACAAGGACTGCAGATAGCCCACTTCTCTCTCACTAAAGGCAGACCACACCAGCCAGATTTTTTTTTTTAGCATGAATTAACTGAAGAAGCTTTTTCACACTTTAATGTTGGTTGCTGTGCTCATTTGATAATGATGCTAGTGTTATACACACAGTTTCAGCAGTGTCAGCCGTCTCCTCTCCCTCTGTGTGTTCACTGCCTGGGGTGAACGCTTCAAAGTCAGACACTGCACTTTCCACCATCTCTTCGTCATAGTCTGTCTGGTATTCATCAGAGAGTTCCTCTGGAGGCAGACGAGACAAGAGACAAGAAATTACACAGTTTATGAAATGAACTCTGGAAAAATTAAATTACAAATTAGCTTTGGCATTCACAGCTTTTAACAAGATAGTTAAGTTATTAACACATTAGACTTTACCCTGGGTCCTTAGATTAATGCTGACAAGCAGGTAATAATATATGGATTTTATTGTTTTACTGTTAACTAACCATTGATTATGGCGTTCTTGACAGGTTCAATTCTCGACACAATCTCTGCCAGGTCAGTGAAGGAGGCATTCGGACATGTGACCACCTGAAAATACATAATGCATCATTCTAGTGATCAGCTTCAATGTATTCATGCTCCCTTTGCCTGAAGATTTAACAAGAGTGACTGTCTCTTTAAGGCTCACCATCCAATGAGCATAGCTTCTGGAAGACCATGAAAACAAAAGTAGCCCTTTCACTTCTTTTTCTCCTTAAGTATAACTTATACAGTTCGGTGAACAGACATGGCCACAATTCAGAAAAACTAGAGAAGATTACAAATTCTTAAAATAAAATATGTTCAAGACAAAGTAATCTGGACTCACATGGCCGGCTTTGGTTTTGTGGAACTCCTCCTGGTGTCTGTCCTTCAGCATGCTGTCCACCACGTTGCTGCGCTGCCACACGTCAAACAGTGTCTTCCCATGCTGGTATCCCACCTCCTACGTCCACAGCCAACGAGGGTCAGTGTGACATTCAAAACCAAAACCAAATTCAAAGAGACAGGGAGAAAAAGCATGTTGGAACAGATGGGAAGCTCACAGCAATCTCGTCGAACTTGCCAAACTCCAGCGTGCCGTAGCGGTCGATGGGAGGCCGGATGTACTCGCAGTATTCACTATCTTTGACCAGTTCCAGCTGCTGCACACAGCACACGTAAGCGAGCCGCGTTTGGATCTCTGCCATGTTCAGGACCTGGAGAGCATGTGTTGAGTTTAACATCATATGAATTGCTCCCACTTATTTGTCCAAAATAACATAATACAACTTACAGCAATAGTTTTAAGTGAATGGAAACAACTATACAAAGCACATCTGTGGTAAATGTCAACATACTTTGATTTTCTCAGCCAGTGGATTGAATCGCTTCCACAGCAGCCACCAGCCATTCAGACAGTCACCATAGTTGGTCAAGTCGGTTTCATCCCGGCTTCCAACATCGATTGCTATCACAACCTTAGCACCCATGGAGCGAGCCACGTCAGCTACATAGCAACATGAGAGAAACGCATGCTGGTAACCTGTTTTCTCATACAGCCTCGTCCTACAAGTGATCAGTTTTTAAGCATCAATCCGTATTAGCATAAGCCTCAGCTTTGCTATCTAGTCATAAAAAGTTCATGTGAATACCGGTTTTAAACACAGATCCAGAGGCAGTGGTATCAGTTTTGTCCATCATCAAATGACCTCAAATGCTGTTTAAATGATGGATGCAGAGCCATGCATCTCCCACATGTTACAAGTGTAAAGACAACTGTATGTAACAATAACAGAGAGACAATTCACAGGAAGCTGCTCCATTCAAGAACAGATTTCACCTCCAAATTTAGATGACATGACATTCAAAAAAAGTAGTTATGCTATAAATTAGTTATTAGTCATAAATTATTTAGTCATAAATAAGTCTTCCAGCCTGTGCTTGTTTGACGTAAGGCAAAGCGTTTTTGTTGTCTTATATATAATCACTGAGCTTCAACACTGACTCTGTTGGAAGAACAGCATCATCTTCTGGTTCATAGCTGTAAAGCACTTCAGCAGGTCTACAGAGACTATGAATTGAAATGTTTTCAGACTAGGGAATCCTTCCCTCTGAGATTCAGGTCCAGAAAACTTAGCATTCTCAAGTTTTCACAGTAAATGTTTTTTCTGCACTTGCTCTTTCTCTTTCCTTACTGAACCCAGGTTAATTTACAACATGCCAGTAACATGATCGGGTACAAAAAGAACAGGAGCAGAAAAGTGCGCTGTCATCTGACCAATAAAAATTTTGAATTAAATTTCTCTGAGTTAAAGAGGTAACATCCAATTTGTTAGCAGCATGTGTAAGCTACAGTCCAGAAACAAAACATGTAAAAAGGCCCTGAACTGCTAAGACGAAATTCAATTTCAAAATGACTTACATAGTGTTTGTTAAAAGAAGAAGTTATGCAGCACACTGGCAGACATGCCACTGTTCCAGCTATTTATATATATATATATATATAGACACACACACACACACACACACACACACACACACATATATTGCAGTTTTTCTCACCAGGAAGGTTGTTGATGTACCCTCCATCCATGAGCAAATGCCCATCTTTAGGATCGCAGAGAGGTGGCAGGTAACCAGACAAAGACATACTGGCCCGCACATACCGCCACAACGAACCTGAAGAGGAAACAAAAATCTGCAATTATAGATAACAGAAACTGTAAGATGACGCAACAAAACTAAGGGTAGAGGTAATGTAATGCAATGTGTTTAACGTTGGCATTTTTAAAGTAGAAGAAGGACAAAGACGTTTCACACACCGTAAGTGTGAACTCTCATGGACGAAGCTGTGATATCTGTTGTAATGTTGAAGTATGGTAACCACAAGTCCTAGCAACAGAGAGGTGATACAAGCAGAAAAAAAAATAACTTTAGCATCCCATCCACACAAGTGTGGATGTCCTGTAACAAATGTACCATGTCCAAATGTTTACAGAGCATTTATTGAGCATAAAACATCTTTCTTGGGCACTGTCACTCTGATAAACATGCACAACAGAGGACATAGATGGAAAGTTGCTCACACTTTCTTGACAAAACCTGAATTATTCAAATGAATCATTCAACCAGTAACTCGGTTAAGTAGCATAAAACAATACAAATGCTGTGCCAGGCTTTTATTAATGACTTGAACTGGTTCTCAAAACAGCCCCCAACTTACCTCTATCTGTTTGTCCTTGAAGACAGAGCTAACACTGGAGTTAAAGGAAGCTCCAGAGAACATGGAGGTAATTGGGTAGGTCAGATCCAAGATCTTCTTAAAGTAAGAAGTCATATCCTGAAGAGAAAAGGAAGATGCACAGTAAAAAAAAATGGATAAACTTAGCTTTATTAGACAAGAAACTCTTCTCTTGGTATTAGAAACTAAACAAAAACAGGTGCCATTGTTGCACAACAGAGGATTTTAATATCCACGTGTGCTGTCCTGCAAAGCCGGAGGCCAGAGACTTTTTAACATCTGTTAATCTTGTACAGATAGATAGATAGACAACTTTATTGATCCCTTTGGGAGGTTCCCACAGGGAAATAGACAATTGTTCAGCTTGTGTCTGGGTCCTACACAAGAACGTGGGCATACTCTTGATCTTGTTTTAACACATGGTTTGCGCAACACTCAGCGATCTGCCAAAACCGAACATCTGGGCCCTAATTCAGATGTTGAGGCCTTATACTCTAATTTTTTCTCATCCTGTCAGACTATATTAGATGCTGTGGCTCCATTAAAAACAAGGCTTTCCAAACCTAGACCTGAGCCCTGGATAGATGATGCTACGCGTGCTGTCAGGCGAGACTGCAGGAGAGCTGGGCGGAAGTGGAAGAAGGACAAGCTACAAGTGTCCTTCCAGATGTGGAAGGACATATGGCGTTTTTAATCAGAGAACTGTGAAAGCTGCGAAGTCCAAGCATTTTTCAAAATCATTACCTCTAACTGTCACAGTTCTCGTGTTCTGTTTAAAACTCTAATCTCTGTTCTTAATGCCAATCAACCTGTCTGGAGATCTCAACTGAAACTTCCTTTCCTCTCTAAGTTTCTGGAGAAAATTGTTTACTGCCAGCTGTCTTTCTTAGAAGAACGCAATATTCTAGACATGTTCCAGTCTGGGTTTAAAACCCACCACATAGCACTGTTGAGAGTTTTTAATGATGTTCTTTTAGCCACACACTGTTGTTTTGGTTCTGTTGGACCTAACAGCTGCATTTGATACAGCGGACTGGTTGCGCTTTAGATTGGGTTAGGTCCGACCTAACTGAGAGAAGTTTTTGTGTCCATGTTGCTGCAGCTGAGTCTTTTACAGCACATCTCAGGTTGGGAGTGCCCCAAGGCTCTATACTTCAATATTCTGTTTTCCCTCTACTTGCATCCTCTTGGATTATTGACCGCGCCGTTTCAGTCGCTGCCCCCAAACTATGGAACGACCTGCCTTTGCACATCAGGCAGGCTGACTCACTTCTTTTTAAATCTTCTCTTAAAACACATTTTTTCTTTTTGGCTTTTAACTCAGTTTGAGATGTTGGTTCTTATTGTTTTTATTGTTTGATTGTTTTATGATTTCAATCTTGTTTCTAATTCTTCAACATGTTTTGGCTGTCCTCATGTCTATGTACAGCACTTTGGCCAACTGTGTTTTTTTTAAAAGTGCTTTATAAATAAAGATTGATTCCTTAATTGAAGAAGATTAAATATAGCCTTGATATATGTCAGAGCAGATGCCATGACAATAGGAAAGTTTTGCAGAGAGGTCCACACACCATTGCCCACTCACGAGCCCGAACCCTCATTCGACTAATGCTCTTCTCCTCAGCATATAGCGCTCCCATGAAGGAGCCGATGGAGGTGCCGCCCACCATGTCGATAGGGATCCCTGCCTCGTTCAGCGCCCGCAAGATGCCCACCTGGGAGCAACCTCTGAAAAGAGATTAATTTACAACGAGTCTTGTTCAAACACTGCCAAAATACCAATCTTAAAAAGTCCCCGGGTTTCATATTTAAAATGTCCATATTACACAAACCTACTCAAACAACTGAAGCTAGGACTAAATCTACGATTGCAGTCAGAAGTGTTGGCTCATAAGGGAGGAGGCACATGTCAAAGCATTACAGTATGTGACTGCTGTAGTCATGTGTCCACCAGTTGTCTCAGGTTGAAGCTGAGAGGAATACAGTCCCTACCTTGTCAAAGCTCCAGGACAAGCCAGAGCAGTGAGAAAAAGAAACAGATACATCAGAAAAGAAACAGTAATTATATATAAGTGAAAGTAATAATCAATAAAAAATTATAAAACAAAAAAGACAAATAAATGGTGTTGACACAGTTAACTGGTGGAGAAAGTATTACGATTAGTTGCACTTGAAGTAGAGATAGAATAAAGAATAAGGAGGCACCATTTTTTTGTCCATTTTTGATATACTAATTTCTTTTAACTTAACTATTATTTTCTAAGTAATACATTTCAAAAGTGATGCTCTAATGACACACAGGCAAGACATTATCAGCATTAGATCTTTTTACGCCCTCATTCCATTCATTTCATATGATATCAGACCATATAATCTGGAAAACAATCATTCCCTGTGTGATCCCTGTAAAGAATTATTGGGTTGTCTCTTTCAGTCCTCAGGCCGGTAAAGCAACTACAACATTGTTACACCTAAACATAGGTTGTGATTGCAGGGGGCAGAATTGCTTGTTAATGCGCTGAATGCGCTGGAGTAGCATACTGTAAAGCAACATTACCTCGCACCCCCTCCACCCAGCACCACCGCAATGCTGTTTCCTGTCAATATCCTGGCAAGACGGGAAAAGTCTGAATGACGATCTGGACATTTCTCAAACACCCGCTGGTACAACTCCCTCTGAAAATGCACACACGTGAACACAGAAACAGGTATGAAGCAGCTGCTAACCACTGCAGATCTGCTCGTAAAAAGGCTCAGTGGTTTTTACCAGCTTAGGTAAACTCCTCTTAGAGAACACTCTGCGGGGACAGGACAAGTGATGGTGTCTAGAGATCCAGCTTCGCATGTTCAGCCACTCCGCCGTCCCTCTGGGTGGCGGGCCATCCTCCCTGTGTAGCAACACCAGCTGCTTCTGAGCTCGGACTGCACTGCCCTCCAACATTCGCTCCAGCTACGGGTAGAGAAGAGGTATTCCTCAGCTTATTAACAAGATCAACAGCATAAGAGTATTTGTCATGGCATTTATAAATGCCACAATGGATGATTTGCTATCAAATATTACAGACATATCTGTGGCTTTACGAGTTACCTCTGGCCCCAGAAATTATTAAAAAATGATTAGGATTTAGTGTTTTGTACTGTCATCCTCTGTGAGGAGAAGATCTCCAGCCATGTTCTGCTGCAGCTTTGAGGCACAGTTCTACAGATGACCA
>JASGAT010358691.1:0-10773 GCA_030220025.1 Chelon auratus | reverse complement strand
TGTTTGGATGCACATCAGCTATAAAAGGGCAGTGTAAAATTAGGCTAGTAGTAGGCTCAACACGCTTCATCGCTCACAAAGCCATAATATCTGTGACAAGGAAAACAACATAAAATGTGATTCTCTCAAAAAGTCACCTTGTGTAAGGTTGCTATAGCTGCAGACACATAAAGTCATTGCAAAGCCTTCTTAATCACAAATAATAAATAAATGCAACTCGTGTTTTCAGGCTGTCATCCAGCTCAGGGCTGTATGTCATAAGTTGTCTTAGAGTGTCATCGTAATATCAGAGATACACCACAAACAGTCTGTGTGTTTTGGTTCAGGCTAGCCTGAACACCAGCCAGTAACAGATGGTGCTGTCATGGTACAAACAACAGGAGAAGAGGGGAGAGGAGCTTCCATGTTTAATGCTGAACACTTTCTGTTCCACACTTCACTTTACAGCTCCTTCATTAAAAATAAACAGCCAGTGCTACTGCTAAAACACTGTATGACACTGAATCTCCAGCATCCATCTGCATCTGCAGCAGGGAAGTAGATAAGCCTATTCTTGTCTTTAACCTCATCTATGAACTGCTCACAATATCTGAGAAACAACTGTCATCCAGTGACATCTAAAAGCCTCTGAGTGTGCGCTCCATTGCTGCTATGGTTCATGCATTGACACTCGAGTAGATAATTGAGGCACCTACTTCTGTGGAGGTATTAGATCCATCACTGCAATGTTTCCGCAATGAAGCTTTAAATACCTAGAATTACCTATCGCAGAGGCAGCAGCAACATCAGCAGATGTTCACAGTACGAAACTACAATGTTTAATTAGAACAGAGATAGGCAATAAAAAGCTGTTGCCCAGTGAGTCCAAGAAAAAAAAAGTGTAATAATTTTAATGAAAGCTTTGTTTTTTTCAGCTTCACGTGTGATAAATAACACAGTGAGTGGGACAAAATGTCTTATGTGTTGGTCATAAGTGGGATCATTTGCGCTGTGCATCATGTATGAGTGTAATCATGTGTATGTGTGGGATAAGACTGGATGTACTGTGCATGAGTGAGATAATGTTCCTGGCAGGAAAACCATTAAAAACCTCCTTCACTTGTTTGTCATACATCTTCAGTACTTCAAATCTCCTGCCGTTTGTCTGTCTCACTTTCATGATTTCAAAATACAAACAACAAACCTGGCAGACCTTAGCCTCAAAACGTGTGAGTCTATCATCATGGGTTCAGTCAACTCCGGTGGGCTACTCTTGAATGTATATTGAGCCACTACTTATAGCTCTGCCTTTTATCCCACCCCACTCTCTGCTTCCTGTGGCTCTGCTTCTGTCTCGGACCTCATGTTCTTTTTCTATTCCTCATACACTTTCACCGTCTGCCTCTAGCTCAATCTGTTTGGAGTGGACACAAAGCATTATCTCTCTTAACTCCCACAGCCAGCCAAGAAAAAAAAACACAAGCATTAACGCACGAAGAGAGCAAAGACAGAGACAGACAGCAATATAATTATAAAACAGAACAGAAGAGAAAGCAAGGATAAAAAAAAAAATATGGATGATATTTATAACACAGAATTAGGGATGGTTGAACATTTTCTAATGCATGTGCTGATACAATAAAGGAATTGTAGAACCACTATCATTAACAATAATTCTTAAGATCCTCAGCCATCCATGTCATGGCATAGCTAAAACAAAGGTGATAGGATATGTTTGAGTTTTCCTGAAGACCTTTGAAGAACCTTTCACCACTCATAAAAGCTCTTGTTCACATCTAGACTGAAAAAATATATATATATAAATGAATCAGAAGAGAAGAGGAAGCAGTTCTGGACCGAGCTGAAGAAGCCACTTGGATTATTGGTGAAATATCAGTTACCTTGATACCTACCTTACCTGTTTTAGAAGATACCTTGTTTTTTCTGATTGCCAAAATAAAACTGAAAATAGGTAGAATGGTTGTGCCTCATCAATAAAAACGAACAAATCTAACCAGACATCTGATGCCAACTTCCAGTGCTGGACAGTTTGCAATACTTATTGCTGGAGAACCGTCAGAGCCAAATAGCCAAACAAATATACAGACTCAGAGAGATGCTACTCATACTAATAAGTGCAGCTGAAACTATTTGTCAGTTACATAACATTTAAACAGAGACACAAGATATTAAGTCAAAAAATACAAAGTAAGATGTGCTTTCAGCATTTCCAAATTTGAGCGTTCAATCATTATTTTACACCTCTGGATGTTGCCTTGTTGGTTGTAATAAAAAGAGCTATTTGAAGACATCACCTAGGGCTCTTGGAGATCTTTAGTTCCAATAACAGAACAGGTATAATCTCCACACGAGCGCTGTATAGATTAACACTCTGTCACACTACAGAGCACATGACAGAGCAAACAAATATGCACACAAATGTGCAGCACAAATATGGAAAGAACACAGCTGTTCCACACAAACACACACAGACTGTAAACATACTAAGCTCATGTAAGGACAAGAACAAATACACATATACGGTCTCCTACAACAAACACGCGCTTAAACAAATATTCTAACACACACACGTGCTCTCTCATAGACACATGCAGTGGCCAGCAGTTTGAGTGAATGGAGGCTTAACGCGTGTTCATATTCAGCGTATCCTGCTGTTCATTCCCTGCACAGTGGGAGCAACAGTGCAGACTCAAACTAATCCTCCCAAGATCAGAAAATAAGTAGGCAGCTAACGGTAGGAGGGACAGAAAATAAAGGAGGAGAGGAGAGGAGAAAATAAGGAGAGAGGGAGAGAAGTGAAGAGAAAGACAGACCAGGAACGAGGAGCTGTGCCAAACAGACAGCAATCTAGCACTGCCCACTGTTGGCTTTCTGCTACACAAGGACTCCCATGACACTGAAAATGATGCTTTCACTTCATAAAGCTATCTCTGACATGCAGACTGCAAAACCAAGCACACACCTTTCAGTGTGTGTGATGAGAGAGAAAGACAAGCTCACAACCCATAACCCAAAGCAGAATAAATCCTCCTGCACATGGCATTACAATAAAAGCCTGGGTATAAATACATACTGTGTGTGGCAAGTCTATTGCTGTAGTAAATTAGAAAACGCAGGTTGACACACACACAGCATGCGCAAGTAAATCATATAAATTAAAAATATTACAAATGTCAGATATAAACCTGTACTGCGTGCACAAATTCACATAGAAGCACCATATTGCTGAAGCTAAATGGAGACAGGGAGACAACTGTGAGACAGCATGATAGCTGGCAGGGACAATCGGAAACATCATGGAAAAACACAACAGCCTCCTCAGATGAATGAACACGTACTAAACAACGGCAGGGCACCACACCGGTCACAAAGATGGCGCGTTGACAGATTGTCGGCGTTTACCTTTTAGTGCGTCGAAACATGTCGCTAGCAGCACAGGCTGTGTTGGCAGATGAACATGAGAGCAGCTGAGCCTCCACACGTACACACAGAAATATAACACACACACACACAGACACACACACACACACTGAGCAGTCAAGAAGCTGCGATTACGCTCCACGGTGACATCTCAGCTTCCTCTGGCCAGTTAAACATACACGCGCGCTCTCTGTGATGTCTCGCCGTGACTCTGTACACGTGCCTTCAGGAGTGTGCGTGAGAAAGAGAGAGAGGCAGAGAGAGAGAGAGAGAGCAGAGAGGTTTGGAAATGTCATCTGTGTTACAGATGGTGAAAGCAGGAATTAAAATGAGAAGCGGATTGGGTGGCAGAGGGGATGGGGCAGTGGGTGCAAGGAGAGGAGGGGGAGGGTTCAGTGGAAGTATATGCAGNGAGAGAGAGAGAGAGAGAGAGAGAGAGAGAGAGAGAGAGCATTTGGAAGAAAGCAAGCCAGAATGCAAGAATGAATCAGAGCCAATCAAAGGTGAAGAGATGAGTGAGCAATGACCCAGAGAATAATGTGAATGACAGAGAGAAAGAGAGGAGGGTCAGTACAAGGTGGTTTTCATGTGGGTGTTATTACGTGTGGAAGCTACACCTTGCACATGAGCATGGTTATACTGTTAATGATAAAGATATGAACAGTGAGATCCTATAATTTTCTTTTGGTCAACAAATCCCAAGAAAACAAAGACTAACACTGAACCAATAAAGCCTGCTAACGTGTACTGCCTGTTTTCATCACCATTTCAAAGAATTAACACATTTGTATTGTAAAGATCAGTCATTCATAGCTCAGACTTAGATGTTTTTATAGCTAATCAAAGCTATACAGCAGGAGTGCACATTAGAATAAAAAATACGTTTCAGTTACTCCCAACAGCAGCTATACAGAGATTGATTAAAAAAACAAACAAAAAAAAAAACAATAATAGAGGCTTTTAGTTATTTACCACCACAGATGCAAGGAACAAGTATGCTCAGAGTGCCATAGTCAGTGCTGGCAAAATGGAAACACACTGAGAGGCAGATAAACACAGTACTGATTTTGAAGTTTTTGACGTATTAACAGTGAAAAGAAATATACAGAAAATCTATGTCAGCCTTTAAAATGCACACAAAAATACACAGGCTATTGTTCCTAAGATGTGAAATGCCACAATGGATGAGCTCTGGCATGGTCTATTTGCCCTAGCGATCACAGGTGCAGATCAGCAATGCCCAGTCAAGAGACATGTCGTTTCTGAATGCGCGTGTATATGTGTGCGCCCTTCCGCCCTCCCTTTGAAACAAACCCACCAAATGTTAAAGCTGACGTGGGGTGACAGTTGCACAGTAGTGCCGAGGGGAGTAATTCAATAATGGATGCCATCTCTAATGTGGGAGTCTGGATGGATAAAATATACATGGGCGAGAGGAGACGGGGAGAAGGGTAGAAGGTGGGGGTGATATCAGTGAAACGCAGTGGGGGGTCACAGACAGGGGTGGGTGGTATGATATCATGTAGAAGACACAATGGTGGTGTCTGTAGATCTAGTAGAAGAGTTTTCTGAAGCATATTTTTGGGATATCAGTCTTTGAGTCTACTACAGAGTCATTAAAGCTACAGTACAAGACTCCAGCTGCACCCACAGGAGAGAGTATGCAGAAAAACCTGACGGCAGCATCAAGCAGGGGGATTGTAGTGAGGGCAGAGAGCTGACTGTAAAGCCCCAGCTCTAGTTTCTCCTTCATGTCATGCTGTGACATCTGCCACCCCGCCCCACGGGTCAGAGGTCAGGGACAAAGCACACACAATGAGAGTAGGCAGGGGCACACATTCAAGTCCTGCAGAGCACACACACAAAAGCATGCGGCTAAATCGAGTGTAGTAGCAAACTGCATAAAGATGCACATTAAATACCCCAGGCATGTATAAGCTAGGAACAGACTACTGTTGGCAGACAGTGCCTCAACCCAGAGTAAGATGTGTACAGAATACTAAGAAGACAGGGAAATAGAAAAATAATTAAGTAAAAAAAAAAAAAACTCAGCTCTTTACAGGGAATTAACGGCATACGTCATATTAACAAAACACAGTGACTTCCAGCACTGTCACTGCAACAATAACATTTTACTTTACAAACTGACTGAGTTAGGCGATTAATATTCTGCTCACACAGAACAAATGTGGGCAAAAAAACGGGAGGAGGAGGATGGCTATGGACTACAGCAATTTCAGAAAAAGATTTCAAAACTTGAAATGATGACGACAAAGTGTGAACGTTTTGTGGAAAATTGCAACTCTCTCCATGTCCAAACACTTTTTCGGACAACAATTTGAGCACACATATGACACTTCCATATTCTGCCTGACTGTGGAGTGCTTTTTGTAGCATTAGCAGCAGCAGCAAAAGGGAGTAGCGAGGAGGAATTAAGCTGGAGCAAAAAGAACACTGGCAGAAGAAAATCTCCCAAACTTAAGTCATGTCACCGTTTGATTGTACTCGTTTTACTTTTTTGTTTAGCCTTGTTTTCAAGCCAGATACCAAAAAAAAAAGAGTTAAAGGATAATATAAAAACACTGTGCAGGGGAAAGAAAGAGGGGACTTCATTTCAGCACCATGGACAGAGACTTACATACAGTTTAGGACATGTTTACCTGCTAAAAACATTATGATGATAAGACTTTTCTTATACATTTACCACAAATAAAAATGTTTCAGTTTTGTCAAACCTCTCTGCATCATTTCCCTCCCACTCACTCCTAAATGGTACCAAAAACATCTCCTAGGATTCTAATTTAGTCTCAGAAAGTAATCTATCCCTTTGGAGAGGCTGACTGTCAGTGAGAAGTCAGTTGTGTTTTATATTAGCCAAAGAAGGCTAATATGTGGTTTTGATGTTGACACTATGAAGGATTTTCCATTAATCATTTCATTCAAGAGCAACATTAGAGCAAATGTTAAGCATGAGAGGGTTTCTTTCTTATAAATTAGTAATGGTTTCCACAATGTCATCTACAAGATAACACTTCAAACAACGGCTAATAATTGGAAGTTTGTGAGCTCAACTGCAGCAGTGACTGATTTAACTGAAGTACACTCAGCTATCATGGATGTGCAGATTTATTTCAAACTCAGGAAAACTTAAAAATGCAATGACTCCCAGGTGGGTTCTCTCAGGTACAGATTCATAGCTTCCACAATGATCATCTGACAATAACTTTTTAAACTGCTTTCTGCTGTCAGTAAGTTATTTTGGCCCTCAGTATAGCCTCTGCCAAAAAGGAAATAGAATAGCACCAGGCTCTTTAAGGCCCCACTCCACAAAACGTCACTTTCTTCTTATTGGTAGACTTTGAGGAAGCCTTTGCCTGTGAGGACTGACTCAACGTCAATGAACTTAAATGGCACCATCTCAAATCCATCGCATGTGTTTAAGCCGAGCAGCAGTTCCTTAAATGGCCACCTGAGATGTGAGTCAATCCCTGTAGATCTCTATGTTAAAATGATGAACATAAATAATTTACAGCTTGGTATAAAGAACTATTTTAGTCTGTACAGCTAAATTCTCCATTCATGGACACTGTGTGGGGGATGATTTTTTAAATATAAATCTAAAATTAAATCGCATAAAGGCTTAAAGTTATGTATAAATTAAGTTGTGGGTGGGTTTCTAGCTGCCTGCCTCAGCAACACCTGCCCACCTCAACTCCACTCACACTCCACCTCTTTGCTCATTTTTGGATTAAGTGGGAGTTAGATGCATCTGGGCAAATCCAAAATGGCAGATTCCCCACAATGAGCTTCAAAACGGCTCTTTAAGAATCCTATGGGTGATCTCAAAGAGGGTCCATCCACCTTTATATACAGACAAATCTGAATAAGAATATGAACAGTGACAGTGCCAAGATCAGCAACAACAAAGAATATAGGAGGACACCTCTGTTTGGTAAATATTACCCTCATCACCTGCCTGTTTATTGTGTGGATATTTGCATGCTGGAGTACATAAAATGCCTATAATAATACTCAAATAGACTATTATGTGATATGTGCCCATTTTGACAAATAAGACAGTAGTCTCACTAAACATTTGCAGCAAGCACAAAAGAAGAAGAAATTGTTGGAATCCAAGTGTTCAGAGTGATCTGAAGCCTGAGCTTTTGGTTTCTTTTACATAGTGTATGTTTACCTCATTATTTGAGACTAACATTAGACATGTCAGAAAATGAAAAAGCTAAATTCCCTTTAAGATGTTTAATGAGTGTAATACCAATATAATTAGGATTAGGTTTAATGAAATACACTCTATCAGTAATGGTAGGAATAGTAAAGGGAAGAGTAGAAAATTAACTTTCTGACGCCTTAATAAACCTTCCTAAATTCCTACATCCACACAGGGCATTGAGGTCACACCATAGCTCTCATGCTGCTGAACTTTCATTGCGCAACTCACAGGTGCAACAGACTGGGCCAATGGATAATAGGCTCATGCAGTGAAAGGGCTCGTGCAAGGCTAAAATGTGCTGCTGTCTGAAGACAAGGCTCCCACTGCACAATAATGACACTTAACCATGGCTTCTAATGAATAGATAAAAAAGCTGGAAGGACGACAAGTCTTTAAAAAAAATATTCTATCCTCTGCTGTCTGTGTGATGCCCGTCAGCTCAGAAAACAACTTGGTTTCATATTGAGTTCTTGTTTTAATACTAATAGTTTGTGAGATCCCACTAAAATCAAGTCAAGTCAGTTACCTTCGGGTGCTGTCCATATAATTTTCTGACTTTCCCTGTAAGGACTTAAAAACGGTTAAAACTACCTCAGTTATTTTAGGGTAGTTGTGCCCACACACTGCAGACTCTACAGAGAAAAGAACAGTAATCTATGAAGAAAAAATATATAGAGGAATTTATAGAAAGTTAAACTTACCTGCTACTTTTTCGGGGCAGAGGTAGATCCTTCTGGTGAGAAAGGGAAAACAAGGGAGAAAAAGAGGAAGAGAGAAGACAGATGAGACAGGTTAGATGAGTTTCAGATCACATCGAGCAATCTCTTTCTATAATGTCTCATTATAAGCACTGTAAACGGAGTTTCAATCAAGACTGAAACAGATTGAAGTAATCACACCGATATAATTACTTAATGAAGGAAAGCCATTACTGAATTTATTGTCGCAGAACGGATTTTATTGGTAATGTCTTCTCCATATTCATCACCTCATATATTTCACTGGTGATTTTAATCCTTCCTGTAAAGCACTTTGTTATTTCTTAGAAAATACACAGGGTGCATATAAATCTATTTCATTGAAGGTCAAACCATAGACTGATACGCTGTTTGTGTGCAGCCTTCATGGATTTCTACGGTTACAGAGGAAATGTATCTTGCAATTTGTGCCATTTTGTCACAGAAGATGGTGGCTATAGTTTGGACATGAGACGCTTTCTTTTTTCTGAAGGATTGTTGTGGATCAGAATTCAAACGGTGATGTAAAGCTTTGAAAATCCATTGATTAGAAACACTAATAATCCTGTAAACGCTTCATCTGAACATTTTTCTCAGCATGAATGAAGCCAAAATTGATGGAGGCAGGACAGTTGAAAAAGTCAAATAATTTTTATTGTCTTTTATATATAACAAATTCACTGTTTTTAATAATGTTGGGTAAAAAAACTGCTTCTTCTTTTGTTATGTTTCTGGCAGATGGTTTCACTCCTCAGAAGGCAGAACCACTTCACCCATGTCAAAAACAGTTATTCTGATTGACATTTTAGGGCACATCCATTGTATCAAGTCATATTATTTAACTTCCATGTAAAAAGTTATGTTTCAATTTCTAATCGAAATCATATTAATCACTGACAAAATATTGTCCATGTAAACACAATCAGCATTTAACAAAAATTCTAAACAGTTTTGTTTGTTTATGCTGGATGAAGATAACGGGGCAATGTTGCAACTTCCAGGTTTACTTCGTGTTGATGTTGTCTATGCAATTCTCTGTCTATGTCTGACGTGAGTGAGAAACAGTTTGAAAGCTGATCCCTCCTAAGTGCTCAGAGGCCTCAGGGCCTCAGGGCTTCAGGAACCAGCAGGTTGAGTGGAGCCAAAGCCAATTCTGTTGCTGCTATATTTATGACACTGAGAAACAACATTAAGGACTCTGATGTAATTAGGATCTACTAGGATGAATCTGTATGCTGCTTGTTGCCCATCTATTCCCAATTTAAAACCATTTAACATTCAGTATGGGTAAGATCAGGTTACATTCAATTTCTGTTGTCAGCCTGTTCTGCACCATTTAATGGGCTATTTTCTTCTGCTCAGTGCATGGTTCTAAAAAGATATCATCATTAGAGGTTTTTCACTCAAAAAGGGTTTAATGACATAGAGCCATGTCAGTGAACAGAAATTAATCCAAGTGACTGACAACAAAAACGTCACAAGACAGGAGAGAAAAATGAGAGAACCAGAGAATGTATGAGCCATTCCAGAGGTTTTCAACCTGAAAATGATTTCCCTCCCTCTATCGCATTGTCCCTGTAAAAGTAAACAGGCATTACAAAAACCCAGTTGATGTAACATGACTTGACAGTTGGAGCCATCGTCTCCAAACAGTCTCAACTACTCAACAACTCAACTACCCAAACTCAGCTACCCAATTCCAGTGCTGTGAAGTATAAAACTTCAACATTCTGTACTTAATACAGNNTACTTAATACAGGGCCCATTTTGAACATCTGTATTTTTCTAACGGTTCTTTCTATTTTGATGCAAACCTGCTCTAGTTAAAGCTAAGACCAAGTAGTGTCCAAATTCACTCTCACACATATTGCTGTTTAAAAGGCATGTTGAAGAAATAATCATTATAATTATCCCTCTTAGGGGTGAAACAGGTGCCGTGTACATGCAGCAACTTGAAAAGTGCTACTCTGCACAAACTTATAAGAATAGTATGTCAGTGTCATGCAAAACAGGCTCAGTCACATTCTTGCACTGAGAGTAACATGAGAAGACAGGTACCACTCTCACTCTTTGTGTGTTCAGTCTGGAACGTTAAATTGTTATGCTAAACTAACTGCTGACAAAAGATTTGTGTCAGTCTCCTTCATCTAACTAAACTTTATCACTTTTTATTTAAATGTCAAAGTGCTACTTAGAACTAAAATAGAAAATTAAAATACACCTAATGACATCATCTATCATACTGAGCTCTTTCTGGGATGCTAATACTGTAAGGTCCATGTTGATGAGGAAGTGAGCGACGCCAGGATGACTCAGAGAGTGGACCACAGGAGTCTCGTGTGTGTGTGTGTGTGTGTGTGTGTGTGTGTGTGTGTGAGTGTGTGT
>JASGAT010358681.1:11076-23897 GCA_030220025.1 Chelon auratus | reverse complement strand
CTGCTGACACTTGTATCAAACCTTCTTGACAGAGGCTCAGAAGTTGATAATTGACTACTCAGCGGTATGAAACTATAATTTGCAACAGTTCAAACCATATTGAGACATCTGGAACTGAGCAAGAGAAGTCACACCCTCAGTTTCATTGATAAATCATGTAACGTAATCCCCAACACTGCCTGTGGTTTGTCCTCAGTAATGCAATAGCCCACAATGTCCACAAAGTGGCATCCTTGAACTAATTCTAGCACCAAGTAAAACCAGAACAGCATGATTCAGATTTGCCCCTCAGTGGAACCATAAATAAAACACGGTAAGCCTTGTAGATCAGAACAACACAGGGACAGATGGCATGCATGTGTGTTACGAGTTCCCCTTTTATCCTGCATCTCTATATCCTTTTATCTCTGCCTTCTCTCCAGGGAGCAGGGAGCTAAAGGAAACTTTGCAGCGTGACTCAAGCAAGCCGTACAACTGTAATGCACTGCTTTAGAAACACTAATCTTAGGAAGATAAACAAAAAAAAAAAAATGCTGGCAAGTATTACAAGCACAGAATCTGTTTTGACAGGTGTTGCTCCACCGTTATGTCATGGAGAAACTCTATATAGTAGTTCCTTTCCGTCCATGGACCATCCAGCTCTGTCAGAAGAGAGTCCTCCACAAAGCGGAGATATCAAACAAATAATAAGACATCTAAATGTGATGAAATAAATGAATGTGTTTCCTTTTAATAGTCTATGATAGTCTATGTCATCAGTTATTGGATGTAAATTACATTCATTATGTCTGCTTCTGTATCTACAGCCACTCAACTGAACTGTTTCACAACCTCACCCGCACCACCACATGTTCAGTTATTGTCGTTTTGAGTGAAAGTACAGAAAACACAAGCACACTTAGTTTGGTTCAAAATTTGTGTATTAGCACATTTTTTACACTGCATGTGTGTCTTAATGAAGCTATGAATGATGACTAACATAAGCCGTATTCAGAATTTCACCTGGGCTCTATTTTCCCTTGGCTTCATAACAATTTGTGATAAGAATGAAATCTACACAAAAGATAAATGGCCTCATTGGACCAATTAGGAGTACACATCTTAAGGCACTTGAAACATCACAACATAATTATCCCTGTGTCTCCGTTATGTTTTATTCAGAAGTGTGCTTTCTTGTAACTGTTATCACATTTTCAAAAGTAACCAGTACTCACAAACTGTGGGTCGGCTTCAGGTCTGTTTTTCCCAAGTCAGTCACAAGAGTGATGTGAGTGCATTACAAGATTCCCACGGTTTCCTAACCATTTTTCTTTTTAATCTGTGTTGTTTTTTTTCATTTCAACATTCTCACAACACATCCACAGAAACATGATTCCACCTGGGCAGCTCTATTACTACTATATCTACAGTAATTAATGATAAACAAATATGACTTGGGGAATGGCATCTTGTTGTCTTCACTTCTTTTCACAGTTCATCATGTTTGAGTCTAATATAGTAAATCCAGTATATATTTCAAGAGCTGGTAGATGACACCATCTCTGGTGTAAGCAGAAAACGACTTCCTTTTTAAGTTGTCCAACATGGTCAAACATGTAGAAGTGTAACCATACCTATACATTATGTAACTTGTTAACAAAGCTGTCCTGAGTGTGTGCTCTTGTGCATACTGTTTGTGAAAGTGCATCATCACCTATGTATGACACACAGTATTTGTGAATGAAAGCATCTCCCTCTCAGCATCCACTTAGTGAAAGAGCTGGGAGTTGTATTTTAGCGGGGGAGTGAGAAATCTGGTTGTTACAGCAGGCACTGAAGAACCCTACTGTGCAAGCACAAACATGGAAGCACATATTAGTGATGAGCGGCTGCGACACAGCAGTGGTGTTAGTAACCCAAGCAGAGACAGGCCGTTGTGATAGCAGCCAGTGTTTATGTTACATAATGCACAGCCATCGGAGCAGTGGCAATAATAGTTCTATAGTATGCAGTACTGAGGGAAAACTATCTGAGTGGACAGAAAGATAAGGAGGGTGTCGAAGCCATGGGAGCTCGAGGAGAGGCCTGACCTGCAGCTGGCACTGAGTCGGAACCAGATCTGGCACAGACGAAGTACAGAATGAAGTTATGTCCTTTTAGGCAAGCTTTCAGCTGTTAGGTGTGTCAGTCGGTGATGATAGGCAATAAAATGCGCATGGAAGGAGATAAAAGCAAACACAGTTTATGACAAGAAGGTGAAACAGAAAGAAGAAGAGGGGAATTTTCTCTGATGACAAAAAGAAATAACATACATTTTACATTTTACATTTGTAGGATATGAAGAGGGAATTAAACTGATTTGATCAATATCAAACTGTATAATTATGCTTCCTCTAGAGATTGACAGGAGTGAAGGACAGAAGAAGAAGAAGCAGCAGGGGCAATTAAAAGTTCACGACTGTACCCTGTAATCCAGTAAGATTCAAGGATTATAAATACAGCTTGATGGCCTGTTCCAATCATTCCTGCATACCTGTTGATTAAAAAAGGAATGCTACACTGTGGGGGGAATTCACTGACTGGGTCTGACTGAGAGGGCGAGAAAGAGATATGGAAAGAAAAGGAGGGGGATGTTTATGGGTACAGAGTGAGTGACAGCTGAGGAGAGGGGAGACAGGAGAGCGATGGGTTAATATGCTGAGGCTGACTGACAGATTGGAAACGGTGGATTAATAGGGCTGCATAGTAAAGGAGGGACGGGGCACACGGAGCGAGAGGGAGAAGCTTGAAATGCCTTGTAGCTGGTTTGCACGTATTTGCCAACATAGCAGGCGGGAGGCGGAGAGAGAGAGTTGGCAGAAGAGCAGGAAAACAGAGACAGGGAGTTTTGTGCGTGTCTCCTGGGAAGAAGCACGCAGTCAATATCTAGGTCTCCAGTAAACATCTGTGAGCCTCCTCTATAAAGCTGCTCCTGCTACTGCATGGAACCACGGAGCATAGACAAAAAAATATATATCGCCTTCATTTACAATTTAACTGTCAGTCCAGCAGAAGACATACAGTAGATCTCCAGTGTTGAAGGGCAGCTACACTTGTTAGTACCTGGGAGGAGTTTAAAGAGTCTTTGCACTGAAAAGAGCCGAGACAAACTGAGCAGGGATCATCATCCAACTGAGCAGAAAATGACAGTGAGTATGACACATCACTCCTGACAGTGTTAATTCAACACAAAAGTTTACAAGCAATGTTAAAGTGCAGTCTTCTGAGTTCATTCAAACTCAGTGTCCAAAAAAAGTCATTAATGCAGTCATCTGTATGTGCAGACAGGTCGAGGTATCATATCTTATTATATGTGTGTTTTTGCAAGTATATGATCAGATGACATGCAGGATTTACATCAATGCAATGATGGCTTTTTATTGCAAAAATCACTTGAGGGTGCAGAGATATAATAGACCAGGTCGTTAAAGGATTTTCAGCTTGGGATTGTATATCTACTGGTCTTCAAAGTTTACAAGTTTACAGATGCTAGCAATGTATGAGATGCATTAAAATATTATATTACTAGTAGCTTATGCCAAAAGCCATAAACTAGTAAGGGCTTAAATAATAATCACCTTAGCTTACATTAGGACATGGATGCTCTTGATGCACTAAATCACTTTTCTCAATGTGATAAAATAAGCAGTTCTCCAAATGCAAAAAATCATATTCATTTCACGTCTGCATGCGTGGAATGAAAAGGAGCCGAAGAATGTTATAACGTGATAACATGTGTTAACAACCGGGTGTACGATCTCCGGCTGAGATTTAAGAAGAAGAATTTAAGACTTGAACATTCTTCTCCCTTGTTAGCAGTTCAATGCGGCACATTTAACTCTCGGACATAGACTGTCGTTGTCTCAGAGTGCTGAGGACTTTTTCAAGGTCTAAGGTGTTATTGGGTTATGTAAATTGAAGCCCACTGGTGCACCAAAAGAACATCATTAATCACTGCTCCATTGACAGCCCATCATGAGCTCCCTCTTTAGCTCCGTGCCAAGCAGCTCTCTGAGACAGACGGAAACCTTTAGAAATTTGGCTGCATGTCAGAGCTGTAGCATATAGCTAAGATCAATCTGATTTCTAAACTTGAGACATCTTAAATGGCAACATTTGGTCTTATAAATGATCGGAAAAGTTCAGTGACTATGATTATTGATCCAAAACCAGAACTATCAAAATATTGATATTACAATAATAACCTACAAAACTGTTTGACGGGAAAAATCAGTAATTTAGAGTAATTTAAAATGCCTGCTCAGCTCGGTTACACAACTTGTAGAAGGTCAAAATAAACATGTTAACCCCCGTGATCTCTTTATGTTACGTGTTAAGCTGCGTGTCTTAGCTGTTCACGTCCTTCGCAGTTTGGTTTACTATGTGGAGGGAAGATTTACTTCAAAATAAGTCGTCTTGGGTGTGACTTCACCAAACAGACAATGATGATGGGGACGGAAAGAGTAAATGACAAATGTTCCGAACGCCCTCATGAAAAAGGCCGGACTTCATCCCATCCAAAAGTCAATCTAGATCAAACTAGATCAACAGGGAGAAAAATAACATGACGCAACATGTTCCACTAATTTCTGCCAAATGATTTCTACTGTTGCACAAGTTTCTTCACATCTCAATAGATGCACGCAAGAAGATTAACGAATTAACTTTCAGAAAAGAAGTATGATGTATATTTACTGTTGCATGATTTGATGTTGAGAGGTCTTGTCATTTTGGTGGTTCAGGTAACACGTCAGATTACGCAACCAAAGATTCAGACTTCATCCTGCGAAGTTATCTGTCATTAACATCGACAGGTGTTGGCCACAATGTAGTTCTTATTCCTCGTGACACCGCTGTACCATTCACACTTTGTAAGTATCACGCAATGACAGAACGCGGATTTCTATGTACGTGTGTCCAGGCTGCAGCGGCTCAGGAACTTGACGAGCTATGTTTCCTGTCAGCGCAGTCCATGTCCAGTCTGAAGGTATCCGAACACTTCCAGGTGGTAAAGCTCTTGGGAGAGGGATCTTATGGAAAGGTCATGCTGGCAGTGCACAGGAAGAGAGGTTAGTACAAGACGCAAAATTAAAGGTCAGAATCGTCTGAGACAGTACATCTCAGTTTCAGTCTGCGTGTCAGAATATGAAGTTTTCGTACAAACTTAGTCCATTTAATTCAAATGTTTAAAGTCCCACTGCCCAATCTGAAATCTTTTAAATGGCTCCTCGGCAGCACATTCATCCCAAGCTCGTGTTTCTTTCTAACTAAGAAACTACACATGTTGTGAGGGATCATCACTGCAGTAATGTGAGACCAGATCCGTCTTTTGATAGTGTTCACTTAACCTTTTGCACGTCTGGTGCTGTAATGAACTGCTTTGGTACATTCTCTGGGATAGAGTTTCTCCAGCTGGAGTGTAGCAGTGAAACAAAGTCGCCCCAAAGGAGGAGTTATATTTGTTCACTGTGTCAATGATAGACAACCCTCACATTCCACTAATGGTGAAAGACTTTTTTTTTTTGATTTACTCAAGTTGACTGGTAGTGTTCAACGCATTTCATCTTCATTCCTATCAGGAACTCCAATGGCTCTGAAGTTCTTCCCTCGTCAGTCTACATCACTTGCCTCTTTCCTGCGTGAATACAATCTCTCCCTTTCTTACTGCACCCATCCCTCTCTGACACGGGCCCTTGGCATCTTCTTCTCCACACCCTCCTACTATGTCTTTGCCCAGCAGGCTGGTCTATATGGTGACCTCTACAGTGTTATAGTGTCAGAGGTCAGTTTGGCTGATGTGTGGCATGAAACACGATCTTACTATTGGGCCCCTCATGTACGTGGGCATGCATTGCTGTGTTTTATAAGCATGAAGAAGCTCTGATTAATGCACGTGTTAAACTGCTGACCCAGAACAAATCTGTCGGAGGGAAAGATGTCTCACATACTGAAGAAAACATGGTGCAGGAGACAGGACGTGTTTGCTTTATGAACTTTCACTGGAAACCACAATCTGTGTGTTTTTGTTGCAAAAACAACACAGCGGTTCCTTTGTGAAAAGTAATTCAGGAAGTTAAACTGATTAATGCAGTTTGAAGTAGTCTGATCGCAGGCTGACATCTACATGATAGACAAATTTGATACATATTTAACGCTGCAAAGGCCCAGGAGGCTTATTGTGTAAGTCTACAGTTCTGCTTTCTCACAGGAAATTTTACTGCTGATCCAGTCCTTCTGAGCTCTCATCTCTGTCAGCAAAAACACGAGACGTGCTTGATAACAGTTTCCAGCTCACCTACTTCTGTGTTTGTGACTCTGCCAGTAACACAATAGAGCACTGATAAGATTAATTGCGCTGTGCGTTCACTGAATGAAGAGCGAGTACTTGGAGCAAAGCAGGGACTTCCAAGAGCGTCACTGATCATCCTGGTGACGCAGCCGGTTTTGGTGTCGCCCTCTTTGTGCCAGCACTACAGTGCTTCAACCAGAATGGCCTAAAATGTTGTAACATCTAAAAAGTTTTCTGATGTTGCGGCAGTACTGATCCAGATCTGTCTCTTCCAGGTTGGGGTGGATGAAGACTGTGTCCAGAGGGTGATGTCTCAACTGAGCGGTGCTGTTACACACCTCCACTCCCTGGGCTTCGTCCACCGTGACATCAAACCTGAGAATATCTTCCTGTGTGACAGCTCCTGTCGTTGGGTCAAACTGGGTGACTTCGGCCTCGCCCGGGCCATCGGCTCCACGGTTCGAGCTGTGTGGTACGAGTCGCCCTTTTGCACACCTGAGGTGGAATGCGCCAAGGAGGCTGAGAAGGAGATGGAAAGGAGGCAGAGCGAGGGGACTGAAGAGGAGATGGAAGACATTTGGGTAACAGTGGAGCCCTGTATCGACAGCTGGGCCCTCGGTGTGCTCGTCTACTGCCTTCTAACTGGCTGCTTCCCCTGGGAGGAGAGCACGCATGATGACCGTGGCTACTGCAGATACAAGGAGTGGTTTGACAGTGAAGCTGAAAAGGAGGAGAAAATGAAACACGACCTTGATTGGAGTTGCAATGAGGACAATGACAGTTACACAATCATGAAGAAGAACCACAGAGTCAACCCTCCTCCTTCTCAGTTCGAGGGCCTCAGCCCACTAGTGATGGCTCTCCTCAAGGAGCTGCTCCACCCTCAGCCCAAGCTCAGAGGGAGCCCGGAGGAGATCCTGAGCTACCTGGGAGGGCCGTGGCTGATGCAGACAGAGAGAGAGGAGAAGAAGAAAGCAGAGGACGCCGAGAAGGAAGCCAAACAAATAAGAGAGAGAGGAGCAGTAGAAGAAGAGCTGCTCAGGGAAGGAAGAGGGGAGAGATAAGATTTGTTTTTATAAAACCGTTTTGTAAGACAGGTTTTTGATTAATATGACGTTGTGAATATTTCTGTGTATGATTGTCGATAATACTCCAAATGTATACACTATAAGGTGCTGCATTTTTGATATTTTTATAAATATCCTTCCTGTTAACACTTCCATTGTTCTATATAGCCTATATTTGTGTGTATATAATGAACTGATGAAGTTAGAAATCCAAATAACTAGCTGTATTATAATGCTTATGCAATCTGTATTGAAAATAAAGACGTTAAAGTTAGTTTAAAATGTTATGATGTACAGTGCATTAGTTAAAGTTCTAATAAATGTCGTCATGTTGCTGTATATTGATTTTCATATTTGTGAAAATTGTCTTGCTTTATTGTGCACAACCCAACGTATGTTATATTGTTTTGACATGTTAAACTTGTACATTAAATGTGAACTCACAACCTGCCATTTTTTTTTTGTTGTTGTTGTTTTTTACAATGTAACAATGTAATTATTAATTCTTCAGTTGCAATGATTAAATGTTCATCAATACTTGCACACACAAGAGCTATTCATAAGAGAGTAGATAAGTAGACATACGCAAATGACATCTCTGACGTATCCAAGCAACAGGTGCTGCAAAAACACATCTAAAATTGGACTAAACAATATAAGCTGATAGCGATACTGTCCTGATCTTATTCCAAGTTTGTGTGATACAAACCCCAGGCATACTACCTGGACAAGGAGAGAGAATTAAGCTAAAATGACCTTGTTATACTGTCCTTGGTTTAGCGTCCACTCTGCGTGAGTGATCGACCCGTTGACAGTAAAACAAACCACACTTGAAATCGGCACATGTTGCAGGCTGACCTCCGTTCTGTTAGTTGGTGCTGCAGTTGTCCTACATCTGTCAAAGTGGAGAATTACTGCTTGAAAAATCCCCTTCATTCCCGTCACAGTACCGGCTTTTATTCCAAATAAATGCCGGTACTGTGCCAGCGCTAATGACCACTCTGTAACACGTTTACCAGTCCTGAGTCACGCTTTGATGTTAACCGTAAGAACTCAGCACAATGAAATCCTCACTTTGCTACAAGTTAGATGTGGCTTTACTTTACTACTCAGTGAATGCACTAATACACCTCGGAAAATTCAGTCACAGCTTTCACATCCCAAGTAGCACACTATCACGCTTTCAATCTGGAGTGGATCCCTGTTGGTAGCAAGCTGCTAATGTGCAGTGTGTGTACGTATGTCAGTTGGGCCTGTGCTAACCCCCTGCTAAGGACCACTCCTGATGGATTTAAAAATAGACCCCAGGCCCATCTATTTACACACCATGCACATCATCACCTCCCTCTGACTATCTGCACTCCACAGGCCTCCAAAGGCAAAAGTCAGGCTGCCTTGGCGCCCGCAGGCCTGTAACAGCACAATCTGATGGAACACTGTGACCCATCTTGTCCATTAACTCCCTCATCTCTGTTCTCTTTTTGTCTCTGGCCCTTGTGCAGATTACTTTTCCCTTTTTCCCACCACACCACTTGAACTTTATCTTTCTCTTTCATCTTTGCTTGTGTGGTCAGATGATCACCCCCTCGCTCTATGGGCCCCTTTGTTCCGAAGTCGCCGCTAACATAAACAATGAACAGCTTATTGAGCTGTGTTTCATAATGCAGTGTGTTTACATTAAAACATACGATAGCTGCTTTAGTAACGGCCATTTGGAGTGCAGTGTTTTCTGGGAAGCAGTGGAACGAGGCTCATATGACACTCAGGTGGGGAATTAAAGGAGGACCACTGCCTGACAAATGGAAACACATGGCGAAGACCACAGAGACAATAGAGTGCCAACGCAAAGATGCTGATCGAGGTGCAAATCTGTTGGAGCTCCAGAAGGACAGATAGCAGGGACGATAAAAACAGGAGAAACAAGAACAGGTTGACACGGGGACGGCTGGCACTCAATGAAATCCAATGTTAGCGAGACACGGCTCAGTTTACTTTAATTCACGTGTGTGCTTCCAAGTCATGATAGGCCTTTAAACATTTGTGAGGACGAAAGACACGCTTCCTAATATAGAACCTCAAGAAGCTTGGGATTACTGTATTTGTGTAATGTCAGCAAGACTCCCATTTCATGCTACCAGTATTGAATGAAGCACACTTTAGCGCAAAAATTCACACTTTGTAAGGGTCTGCAGGTTGACACGTTCACTGCCCTTAAAGCATATTCTGATTTGGTATCTTCTTTATTGTTTTACATTTAATTTGTTTCTAGTATAAAAAGAAAATCTTTTCATTTTTAAACTTTTTGAACACAGCCAGACGGAGAATACAGACAAGAAACAGCCGGAAATTGACACAGGCTGTATCTGATATTTAGACAGATATTTGATAAAAGACGTCACCTGCTGTGAGAACGATAGTTGCAAAAAGATACACTGATATAAGAGCCAGACGGATGGCTGGATTGGAGCGAATAAAGAGTTGATATTGCCAAACGTATGAAATGTATCCGCACAAAGAAGCTAAAGGCTTGAGCCACGGCGACCTAATATTTCCCCTGCTCGTCCAACTCTTTCCGTCACCTGGCAGCCTGTTAACATTTAGCTATGTTAATTACTTAAGCAGGTCTGAGAATGATGATGCCGATCAACTGGGAGAACACTGCATTATCACTTTTGCACAGCGAGAAGAACCGATGAGAGAGTCTAGTTGCCTTGTGAAGCACATGCTAATGGGGAAGCTAATTTGACATTCTGCTGTTGTAGTTTTTTTTGTGCGTAGGAAACACAGCATTACATCAAACATTGCGCAGCTGTTTGAAATACAGAGACGGTAAAAGAGAAGCAGAGCGAGGGCGGAGTGTGTTGAGGTGAAAAGGAGGTCGCCGAGAAAGTATGTATTGCAGAGCTGGCATGCCTTCTGCAGCGCTGTCCACCTAATAAACAAGTGATGAGATTATCATGTGTTTACTATCGGGCATGTATGCCTTAACCATTCTGTGTTGCTTCCTGGTTCCCTCACCACCTGTGCGCCTTTCCTCCTCTCTCTTCAGTCTTCCCTTGCTTCATCTGAGCTCCACTTTCCCCTCGTGCTGGAAAAGCGTGAGCAGAGTGGCAGGTTGATGTGTTCACAGGACTGATCATCCCTCTTGGCTCGTCTCGTCCTCCCTTTGCTTACACTGCCTCCATCTGTCAAGCTGTCATCGGTCTCACCCAGTCGACCTTGTTAGGGCCACCCCGCAGGCACTCGCCCTGGAGTCCATGTAGCCCCGTTATGTCAAGGGGATGATGAGTGTCTCCCTCTTGAACTGACCCGGACTACCATAGGGTGAGAGCCAGGCAGAGTCTTGCCTGTGACTCCAGTGGGATTGTGTAGAAATATTTATATGAGCCAGGTCCCTGGAAGCCAATGCAGAGTCAGGTTTCTCTCCCAAAGCAGCTATAACAGAGCCAAACAAAGGCATCTTTTCAACACAAAGGGCAGCTGAGACCAAGGGTCAGAAACTGTGGCTTTGATACCCACTTTCATCTTTACACAGGTTACCACGGTGGATATTTGAAGGACGGCTTATTTGAAATCGAGAAGCTATTGTATGGATGACAAATGTTTAACTGTATAAATGCAAAAATATTTTTATCTGTTAAATACCAGAAGATGAGTTTGAAATTATTGTATTACTTCTGCTGGTCTAATAATTTACTCAATAAATTAGTAAAAAGTAGTAAAACATGCCCATCACAATTTCTTAAAGCACAAGATGACATTTTCAAATAAGCCAAACACATTTTTTGCTCAGTAATTAACTTTACCTTTTTAAAAAACTGATGAGCTCTACTTTTTTTCCCCTCTACAAAATAACATACTAAACTAAAGAAACTGTAATAAAAGTAACAGTAATCGTGTTTTGTGAAACATATCGACTGTGGGGATGAAAAGTGTGTAATACATGCAACTTGTTATTATTGCACAGTAAGCCCAGCCCAAAGTGGCATTTTCTTGGCCCAAAATTATTCTGTCTCACATGAAGCGTGACCTTAACTCAACTGACCAACTGTTGGATAACTTTCTATAAAGTCTCTGACTGATCTCTGAAAACTGCAGGGCTGTCAGCTGAGATGAAGGATGGGTTTCTATGTGCATTGCTCCATCTGCTGGGTGTACAATATATTGCCTGGGGCAAGTTTGAGGCCTACCCTTGTGTGTTTTGTCACTTGGTTGTATGATTTTCAGAATTAATGCAATACAAATGCAAACACAAAGCAGGAAAAATGGTTTTTAGTCTTGTCTTTGTACACAAGAATGAAACAAGCGGAAGTATTGAACCAACAGGCTTTCTCTCTGTCTCTCTTAGCTATTTAAATTTATTCATAGTTATGTCTCACCCATAGTTATACTGGAAGCTGTTCATTTAGTCTGCTGCAACTGGTGTGTCTGCCTAAGTTTTTTTTTCATGAACAATAACTGAAATCTGTGGTGATGAGACACAGCAGGATGTTAGTAACGCATACTGAGCAAAGCTTTAACCATCGTGCAATACAGCCGGAGATGAAATTCATTTTGATTCAGCAGTGAAGAAGTCAGAAAATTCAGCCAGAGTCCTGCAACACGTGATGCGGTCCCCTCAGAGCAAGATGGAATTTAAATGGAAGACATGCCAAATATGATTTGATGCAGTTTCTGCTTATTTTATGCAGAGAACTGCCTATTAGCTATTCAAGACATTTATGAAGGGATTCTCATTTTCAGTGGTTTGTGATTTAAAAACAAGGTATTATTATTAGTTGTTGCCAGCCTGGGCATGAAAAATTGTGGAACGCACAAAAACTATTGTGGGAAGGAGGAAAGGGCCAGGAGGAGGAGGAGGAAGAGGAGGAGGAGGAGGGTGCAGGAGAAGGAAGGAGGGGAAAGAAGAGAAGACAAAAGATTCATAAAACTAAAGCAGTTGTGGACGACAGCAAACATTGTGAGTACAAGTTAATTATGCTTCTTTCTCACCTGATTTTTACACATTCTGTAGGGAGTGCACACAAGGTCATCTGCCGATGCAGAATAATTAATTAAAGCATATGTCCTACTGATTTAATGGAAAAACATGATGTGTGAGAGAACGTTTGGCTGGTTAACTGATTCATTTCTGAGCTGATATTATACAGTTATGATGTGCAGTCGGTTTCATGTAGAGTTGAGTAAGGAGTAAAAAACAAGTCACAACAAACATCAGCAGGGACATGCACCCAGCTAAACCTGAACAATGTGAGTGAGTTTCCAATTTAGTAATTGCACATGTATGACTCTGGGTTCATCCCAGCAGGAAGAAAAAAAAAAAAAGAACTTGGGACAAAAACTGTCATTGGCCAGAGATGATTGTGCAGCAGGGACATGTTCTGTGAAAAGAAAGCTGGGAAAGAATGTGTGACTGCGACAGAGGAGGGGTGGAGGGCTGCTGAAAC
>JASGAT010358681.1:0-11038 GCA_030220025.1 Chelon auratus | reverse complement strand
GGACTCCAAAGTTGCACTGACACATCACAAGAGGAATGATGCAGGGCGGGAGAGGAGAGGAAAGAGGGAAGGGAAGAAGAAAAACATATTTTCAGAGGTGATGTGTTTTTCTTTAGCTGCTCCACTGCTTCTTTATCTAGCTGTTTACAAGCAGTCTAATAAATGCTTGAATGAATAAATGTAGGAAAATGACATCAGCTCTCTTTTATAACGATGACAGCTACGCAAAACATAGCATAGCCTACCACGCTGCCCATGTGTGTTTCCAGCTGAAGCAAAACTTTTAGGAAAACATTACAGTGACAGGGAATGCTGGGAGCATTTATATGGAAGGGCATTAAAGGAAACATAAACGGTAAGAAAAATCATAGTGAGGAAACTGAGCAGTGTGAAATCATCCTGACTCTTTTCCTCTTCGGTTTCCTGCAGCTCGTAAACCTTACCTCTTACAAGTTGAAGGAATGGGCAGCCTCCCAGTGGTCCTGCTCCTCTGCAGTTTCCACGGTAACGCTGCCAAACAGAACACACAAATCGTCGCGTTTAATTATGGTTGAGTCGCTGTGTGTTTGTTTTTATGCTGCAAAACACTCCCCTCATGTGGTTTCTGTTCCACAGCACTCACAGCTGTAGCCCAAACCCAGCAGACCGGTAATGCTCTTCTCCCCATAAGTCCCACAATTGATCAGTTCCACATGACATCTATCTATCTGTCTGAGTCACTGACAAGGCACATCTGTGAGATGTTTTCCCAGTCTGATTGTGTTTTGTCTCCTTGTTTCTAGAGGCAAACGGAGGCAACCTACCAGCAGGTGGGTGAGAGCAGACTGGACATGACCCTCTGTGCTTCATCTCCTCATTTTGATCTCTGCCATGTCAATAAGTATCTCCCGTCTCTGCAGAATGTAGGGAGGAGATGTATCCATGCACCAGGATGTACTCGGTCCACCGGCCCATCAAGACGTGTGTCGGTAGTCTTTGTTTCTACAGGTGATCTGCAAAAGTCCTGCTGAAACACAGTTTTTTAATTTCTGCCAGCAGAATTACTCACTTTTATGAGTGAGCTGTAAAAGTCACGCTCACATAACCCATGGCTGTTTCTTGCGTTCTTCAAAGATCAACTATGACAGAAGAATCAGATCATAATAATAAATAATATCCTTAAGGAATGTGGCATTTCTCCATCACACTATTAAAAAGTACTCCATTACATGCAAAAGCAAAGTTGCATTCAAGTCTGAGCATATTAGTATGAATGTGTAAGAAGTGCAAGTATTATTAAACTTATTTTTGCAGATAATGTTTTACTGTTTTATACTAGGTCAGTGTTACAGATGCATAAATGTGTGTGCAGAAAAATTAAAATACAATAACTGCAAGTACTTCAACTTCAAACTGTAGTTATGTACTTGTGCAAATGTACTTTGTTGCATTCAACTGGCAAATCTTGATGCTCTAAAGTTTTGATAAATGAGACTGATGTCAGACTGTATCAGTGCGACTCTACAACTCATAATGTTCCATGTTTTGTCCCGTTGCCGACACAGCCTCCCTCGCGTCTACGTGATCAACAACGAGATCTGTATGAGGACGGTGTGCCAACAGGATGAGTACCTGAAAGGTGAAACATCCTACATGTAAAACCAGCACTCAGATGTTATGGCGTATGATCACACGTTTGAAGAAATCTGTCTTTTGCACGCTGCAGCTGAACTGTGTCGAGAGTTGTCCGGGTGGCCCCGACGTGTTCAGAGGTCATCTAATAAGAAACCCTGCCGCAGTCGCCGTAGCAACCCCAAAACCTGGGCAAACAAGGCCTGATGTTGTCTAAACTGGTGACCACCAGCGAGGATGGTGCCCCCCTTAGAGACACAACCCCGGGGTGTTGTCATAAAAACAGCCCATAACACCGTAAATTCACTGCTCAACACCTGCAGGGGTCTGTCTTTCTCTCTCCTTCACACATACACACAAGTATCACATGAGTCATATGTATTAGTCTTGAAATTGTGCGTGAATATTGAAGGTGTGCTCATTTCATCTGTGTATCGTTGGACACAGATCATGTTTTCCATGGTTTACGATGCATTTAAGGTACTGTAGTAATGGGCCTATAGCAGCACTGAGTCATTTGATTGTAAAGGAAAAAATACATAGAAAAGACAGACACACTCAGTTTTGGATTGTAAGGTACTCGTTGACAATCCAGTATAACGTGCACTATTCTATTCAATAAAACATAACTGAATTTGTTCATTTATCGATTTCCTTTTCACTGATTTCAAAAAGAAAACAAAAACAAATGCCTCTGGTCATTAAGTGATTTCTTTATATTTTTCTTTGCATATTCATTTCCATACACACTTACAGTTTGAATGACAAGTAACATTTGGGAGAAATGCATATAATTTGAACAATAAACAAACATAGACAAACATTGTTAGGGCTTCACACAAACAACAGTGCTTTCCAGTCAACATCCATCATCACGCCACTCGCCACTGCACACCTGTCACGACACATGTGCATGTGATATCAATGTAACACAGTCCACCTCTTGCCACATAACAACATCACAACATAACACCGCATCAAACATAAACTAGCTTGGTCCCACATCGCATTGGTCTGCATCAGAATACCATTAACAACAACACATCTCGATGTGGAATAGAAGTTCACAGTTAAATTCATTTGTACAGTACAACATGCTGTGGTTGATCACCTTTCTCACACTGAATTAAGAAAACGAAGCTTTCCTCAGACTGACGGAGCAGCGCAGAAACACAGACCTATTCATTGAGGAGGAGAGAGAGGTTGTGACCTACATGACTCACCAGTTAGCTTTAACAGCTGCGTTGAGTGCAGATGACATAACATAGACTAAATCATCTCCGTTTCCCCTTGAGCCAAAGATAAAAGCACTTATGCCTCTCTTTCTTTTACCGACACTCTTCCGTCCAACATTCCTTCTTCCATGTATCTTGATTTACAGTTAAAACAATGCACACAACTCTCGTGACCCATCCCCAGTGGAATATTTTCAACAGCTGCAGAGCCACAGGAGCTGACTAGAGAGTGCTAGAGCGTCACTGCTCCGTAAATCAGCTACGGACTGACAGGACTCTTTCAAGTAAAACCATTTTGTGGTAAACTTTGCAATAATCTAAGTTTAATATGTGACAGTCCCTGCGTTAAATGCAGACTTCATGACTTACTAACTACATAGACAGACTCGACTGTCAGTCAGTGCATATAGTCAGTCCCCCCAGCTGGAGACTTGGAGGAAAATAAGCTACAATACATTAAGGTGACAACACCAATGACAATAATTACAAACCACTGACAATATATATATACATTTAAAATAAATATTCTCTGTACATAAAGTTCATTCATTAATATATTTGATTAGATTTCAACTCTAGATGTTGAAGAGATGATTATACCTCCATTGATATTATTCTTAAGTATAATCTACAATAAAAATGAGCAAATAAAACTTTGTATGGAGGAGGAAAAGGGTTGAGTTGAAACAGAGCGATAGAAAGTGGAGGGTAGAGCGGACATAGAGAAAGAGTCTAATGAGTAGGCGGAGACGGTCTGTATGTCTAAATGTCTCAGTTTAAGACTGTGCTGTAAGGTCAGAAAACAAAACTCATGAGAAATTCAGCTAAAATGAAACTAACTTGCACAGGGGGTTACCCTGCTTGGCAGGGAGAGAAACAGGACCCCATAACGGGGAAAGCAAACTCGCAAAAAGTGCTGCAAAAAATTTATAGAGAGGAAACAGGGAGAACAAAGAAAATGAAGCTTTCTTCACTTCGGGGACACAGAGTCAAAGTCTCCCCACAGGTCAGAGCTAGCTGTGGTTGTGGGGTCGGATGGAGCCACTGAGTTGGAGTTACTGGAGTCCAGATCTAGTAAACAACCTGGAGGTTAGAAACAAAACAAGTGAGAACTACACCTCTGAGAGCAAAACAAAAAATATACTGAAAGTGACTATTTGTTTCTAATCAGCCAATAAAGTTATTTGAAATTAAAAGTTATTATCGCAAATTTAATACACAGTTCCAAAACACAGTTACAAGAAATATCTTTCAGTAGTTTTCACTGACACTGTTGCTTGGGAACTGTATTTTGCTAAAAGTTTTCAATTTTATGTGCTGAACTTTTCGGATGCCACATCTGAAACTTTTGTCACCACCCAAACACAACGGAGATGAATGGAACATGTAATTAAGTATAGAAATATAACAGCTCAAAGCAGTGAGTCTTTCCATCAAGTTTCTCCTGGTTAAACCACTACGTGTATTATTAAAGGCTGTTAACAGTTGTTGCAGAATACTTCAAATGTCATTCAACACACTGACGACCACATCTAAATTGCAGTTATGCTCCACTGTATTCAATGGCGGAAGACGTCTCTGTAATGGCAAAGATTCCTCTAGGAGTACTTAAAAAACGATGACTTTTAAGAAATGTGGTTTTCATAGTGAAACTGTCTTTTCTACAGGCATGGAGCAACAATATTTCTAAAGTGAAATATTTTTAAGGGAAAATTCCAGTGCTTTACTCCATTCAGTATTTTATTTGCCACAGTTTGGTGGGTTTTCCTGTAGGTCAGCATAACACTGCACTCACCACCTCCCTTGTAAAGACAGCGGATAGAAGTGTTTCCCTGGAAACACACACCAACGGGGACAATAAAATACAAACTTTGAATAACGAAATAGCTTTTCTCTGATTCATACAAACCCTTTCTATGAACTTTCATTGTGTATAACTTCTAGGGAGCCATACCCATGTTGCATTTAATTTCCCACTGTAAATTAAACAGCTGCTCCATCTAGAATGACGTAGAAGTAAAGCTGCCAGCAGTGGATTATTGAGATAATAATGTTTGGTGTCTCCCTTCATTTCTTCTGTAGGGATTTACACTGCTAAGACCGGACTGAACGGTTTCCAGAAGATCAGATATATAGGCAGTAAGTGAATATTTTGTCCTCAAATTAATGTGTTGGAAGCAGGAAAATGGGCAAGTGAAAGGATTTGATTCATTTTGACTGGGGCCATATTAGGATGTCAGACTGGGTCAGAGGATCACCAAAACTCCAGCTCTTCTGGGGTGTTCCCGGTCTGCAGTGGTCAGTATCTATCAAAAGTGGTCCAAAATAGGAAAAACAGTGAACCGGCATTGGGGTCCTGGACGGCCAGGACTCACTGGGGAGTGAAGGCTGGCCCGTTTAGTTGGATCGAGCAGATGAGCTACTGTAGCTCAAAGTGCGGAAAAAGTTCATGTCAGTTCTGATAGAAAGGAGTCAGAACATGCAGTGCATCACAGTTTGTTTTGAACGGGGCTGCGTAGCCGCAGACCAGCAATGGTCATGTTCCCATGCTGACCCCTGTCCACTGCTGAAAGCTAAAAACAAAGGGCTCATGAGGATCCAAACTAAAACACTGAGCAATGGAAGAATGTGGCCTGATCTGATGAATCACGGTTTCTTTTGCATCATATGGATGGTTGGGTGCCAATGTGTTGCTTATCTGGGAAACATACGGCAACAGGATGGAAAAAAACAATCCGTTGCCACTGCCATGGGGATGTGCTTGGCCTGCCACAGTGTTCATGTGGTGGCATGTATCAAAGAAACATCCACATAGATGCCAGGACCCAGTATTCCCAGAAGAACATTACATCATAATGAGATAATCGATGTTACTCACTTTGCAAGAGATGTGTTTAATGTTGCGGCTGATCAGTGTATGTTTGTCAAAACAACAACTTTCAACAACAACTTTCAACAACAACTCTTTGTTAATGGAAATGTTATTTTAGGAAAAAATATGACTAACTGCATTCAGTTGGGCAACATCTCCAACTTTCCATTCTGATTACAGGATTACAGTTACCTACCGGTGTCACTTCCTCCTGCCGATGGTTGTGTGTTATGATTGGTAGATCTGGATGAAGGGGGTGGGGCTAGCTTGCCACCAGGGGGAGGTGGAAGGAGCCCAAAGCCACCTGAACTCTGCGGACGAGACCTGTCCTTCTTCTTTGATTGCTACATAGAGAATAAATGGAAGAAAGAAAACTGTCTAAGAACGAGATGACGCTTGATTTTATTTCTCAAAGTTAAACCACAAATATACACAAAGATAAGGTTACCCCAATATTAAGAGTAATGGTCTGTCCTTCTTTGAAGCCCAGGTCGAGTTTAGGAGTGGAGTCTGGAGCCTGAGCCTGTTGGGTGAATTCCTTTTCTTGTTTAACCCACCTGAGGAAGACAACAGATGACAAGAAATACTACAATAAATCATTCAACTCTGATTTTGGTTATGGTTCTTAACAAACTATAGAGCAGCTGCATACTTAAAGTGGTCCTGAAGAGCAACATTGAAGTCAAAGGCATCGCCTCTGTCTCCAAACCCAATGCCTATGAACGCGCTGCGGCCTTTGAGAGAAATAAACACAACAAATAATGATTAGAACAGTACAAAAAAGCGTTTAAAAATAGCCAACAGTTGCCTTTTTTAAATGCTTTTTTGGATATACCATGACCTGGATGACTGAGAACCTTCACAGACAGTACACACATGAAAACACTGAATCTACGAATAATTTGTTCGATGTGCGGTATAGAAAATGGAGTTCTATGATCATTTATATGCATTCCGTACAAACATGTTATCCTGTAATTTATGAGCACCATTTGCAAAACATTTATGGCTCAGCTATAAACAGTTTACCCACCGTTGTCATCCTGAATGCGGAGGACGAAGTAACGGCTTGAGTCACTGACTGTTTCCACTGTGATGCCGGGGAACTCTTCCACTGGTGCTTGGGCAAACAGCTCCCCTGTAAGTTAGAGCAAAAGAAATATGTTCAATAAAAAGCCAAAACTCAACTAACAAACCTTCACATTGATGCTTTTCTTAGTAAACAAGAGAACAGAGTGACTTAAAGTACACATATCTCATTACAAGGGCAACTAAAATGCGTGTTTTGAAGAACACAAGCGCTCTGATTTCCTCAAATGCACTGATACATAAACACACTCGCTTTGGCGGATGCTGGGTCACCTTGGAATAGATGAGTAACAGAGAGCGAGGAGGCGAGCAGGAGACTATACAGTGAAATGATTTACAGCAGCGCCAATAAACAAAACAATACCGCTGTCCAGTCTGCTTCTCTCTCACCAGAGATTTTGTCTTCCAATTTCACGTAGGCCACTTTGCCCCGGGCTGTCACACGCATGCGCCCGCTCCAGTCAGGAGCATCCAGCTTCCAATCAGCAGCCCTGGGACACACAAGCACACGCAGGTAGGTAAAGACAAATAACTGACAGCAGTTCATTGAGATGGATGCAGACAGAGGAAAGTTACTGTTATGATTCGTCCCACTCAAGACACATTCATTTTCTATGTGAGCGAAACGTGACTAAGACATCAGACAGACATTTAGGCTAAAATATTACATCATCATCCTTACTCACTATACATCTGGTCACTGGTTAACCAATCCTGTGTCTCATGGGACTGTATGCTACTGTTTGGCTGCTGCAGTGTCCAGTCAGAAGCAGCTGCGGCAGGTCAGGCTGAAGGACCAACCAATGAAATGTGGAGTAAACAATCCAATGACACTGTAACTTATAGGCATAATAATAATAGACCAGTGTCCTACACTCGGAGCATCATACCCTGCAGAAGTGTCCTTGAGTTAGCCTTCTCACAGTAGCTAGCCCTTCCTATATATATGTATATATATATATATATATATATATATATATATATCCTCCAGCCTCTGACGGTGTTGGAGGATATATACAAACGGACGCTGCAGCTAGTGCAGCTTAGCCCCTGTTCCATGGGCTAACACACTGATACAACCGTTTTTTTCCCCCTCTTATGACCTTGTAAATACACAATAAAATCAACCGGCACACCAGCTACCGCCGCCGTTACGTGAAGCTGCGTGACTAGGGGATGAGCTCGGTCGGTAGGTAGGTATGTATGTCGGTAGGTAGGTTGGTCGCTGATGCTGCTAACGGCTGCAGCTCGCGGATGCTGGGCCAGGAAGCTGGCCGCCTCCCCCTCTCACCTGATAGCCCGGTTTGATGCCCTCGGAGGGATTCGGTAAACGTTGACTTCGGGTTTCACACAGAGGACCGACTCGTACTCTAACTGACCCTCGGTCGCCATCTTGACTTTTACTAAGTCCGAGTACGCCGGTGGTGGTGGTGGTGACGGTGACGATGAGTGGTGTGTCGGTGCGGCGTTAACGGCTGCGTGACCGTAATAGACAGTGTATTTGCGCACTACCGAGCGGCTACGCGACACTGCTTCCGTTCAAATGCGGTAATGTAACTGTACTGGATCACGTAGTTTATGCTGGTGCAGTTGAACTGTATTGAATTAAACATGTTTTTCTGTTATTTACCTTAACCCGCTGACAACATGAGGTCGTCAAAATAATAGGAACACGTGTCAGTACAACACAATACAGTTAGACAGAAACTACAAACCACAACCTTCAGAATGAAAACAGTTGAATCAACAGCTCTCAGTGCTATTTTAAACAAATACTGTATACAATAACTCCCCTAAAGCTAAAACTTATATTAGAATGGATTTCTTTTTACTAGTGTACCTATAGTAATTGTTTTGTATTAGCATTAGCATTTAACATTTTATTACTGGGTACCCCATTCATTGTCAGCTCTGTAAGTCTATAGCATAATAACACACAACAATATCTCATTGTTTATGTTTTTTATTTCACATGTTGCCACAGAAACAGCAAGCAGCCTATCTAACATTGCAAGCCTTGCCACAAATTTAAAGCTATTTGCTCTCAGTTTTTTCTCATTCTCAGTTTAGCAGTTGTAGTGAGTGTCCAACACTGACATGTCTTTTTTTTTTTTTTTTGGTCTTTTTTACCTAATTATAGTTATAATGCTAACACCAAGGGGGTCACCGGTATGTTTCATAGTCCTAGAAGCTTGAAGGCGTCTCTTAAGTCTTCGGTATCACACGGCTGAGAGAGAGAAAAGACACAAAGGACATCATTATGGTTATTTTAAACATCCAGTGACATCTGACAGACCTCACCCTGCCTGGTAGAAGAAACAGGTTATGTATTGATCTTTATACCTGGAGGATGCGGTTGAGTTTTCTGGCCAGACGAACAGAGTTTTGTTGCAGCTCGTCCCAGGGCTTGAATTTGCTTTGATTACGAGCCACAAATGTCTGCCAGCAATAGAAGTAGTCTGAAGAGAATGTACAAAACAATTATAATAAGGAAAACAATAGATTTTAAGGTGAACTTGTGTCTGCCTCTGTAATGCACAAATACGCATCTGCTACACACAGTTATCACTGCACCTTTGTAACTCATGACTGTGATGTGCACGCCAGCTTTTTTCAGCAATCGTAGACCTTCTCTTTCACGGCTGTCCTCCAAGTCACAGAAGTAAAGGCGGGAGACGAATATCCTGAGGCGAAGGTTGGGCGTCTGGCTGAGGAACTGGGCCAGTGTGACAGAGCAGTTGGCACAGGGAGACCAGGAGCAGAACCAGGTGATGGAGTAGCTTTGCCTGCTCGCTCCAGTAACTCCGTACCCCCACAGACCAGGGCACAAGGATCCCAGATAGCGCAGAAACAGCAACTACAGAAGAACAGGCGAACAGAGAAAATAAGAGAACACAGATATAACTGACAAATTAAAGCCAACATATAGGGTCTTAGAAAGGCTTTGGGTCACCATGTGCTGAAAACCCAGCTTCATCGTGCTGTAGCATTGATTCTACAAGTCCGTCGTTTGTCCAACATCTCCCTCTAGGTGTTCAGTTCAGCTGAGTATTGTTTTTGTGATTTTAAACACCAAAGAATTATGTTGCACATGGTTTTCATTGTTAAAATCACTCAGTGAACCCCTGTGCCCAGTGGATGGGGGCGTTGTCATCTTGGAAGAGAACCCTTCTTTTCATAGGAGTGTTTCATCATAGGTTAAAGATGTTCACTCAGCAAGTCTGTGTTGATTTCCAATTACTCTTCTCACGGAATAAGTAGACCCACACCAAGCCAGCAAAGTGCCTACAAATCATAGCAGAGACCACGGGATCCTCTCACTGAAGCAGTCAAGTATTCAGGCTTGTACTGTTCTGTTCTTAGTGTACACATGCACTCAGCCACTTGTCAGAATATGATGAAGCATGACTCATCTGACCATATCACTTTTTTCTACGTCTCTCTAGACCAGCATAGAGGATTTTTACCCCACTGAACTGTACAATACACTGCCTGGCCAAAAAAAAAAAGTCGCCACCTGGATTTCACTAAGCAAATAGATACAAGCCTCCTGTTGGATAATTACTACAGAGCAGAGAAAACATCTAAGGAGATTGTAGAAACTACTAAAATTGGGTTAAGAACTGTCCAACGCATTATTAAAAACTAGAAGGATAGTGGGGAACCAGCACACCAGGGTAAGAAGAGAGGCAGATGAAGTGATGCACACATCATGCCTAGTGTCTGCTGTACAAGCCTGTGGGGGCAGTGCTATGATCTGGGGTTGCTGCAGTTGGTCAGGTCTAGGTTCAACCACATTATGTGTCCAAAGAATGAGGTCAGCTGACTACCTGAATATACTGAATGACCAGGTTATTCCATCAATTGATTTTTTCTTCCCTGATGTTCACGTTCATATTCCAAGATGACAATGCCAGGATTCATCGGGCTCAAATTGTGAAAGAGTGATTCAGGGAGCATGAGACATCATTTCCACACATGGATTGACCACCACAGAGTCCAGACCTTAACCCCATTGAGAATCTTTGGGATGTACTGGAGAAGGCTTTGCTCAGTGGTCAGACTCTCCCATCATCAATACAAGATCTTGGTGAAAAATGAATGCAACACTGGATGGGAATTTAATGTGGTGACATTGCAGAAGCTTATCAAACAATTTCACAGCAATGCCACTTGCTGTGATCAAAGCTGGTGATGCAACAAAATATTAGTGTGTGTGACCTTTTTTTTC
>JASGAT010358675.1:0-11933 GCA_030220025.1 Chelon auratus | reverse complement strand
ACACACACACACACACATATATATATATATATATATATATATTTATACACACACACACAAACACACACGTGTTCATCGGGATGCACCGAATATTTGGCCACCGAAAGACTTTTATGACCAAAACAACACAGCTGAAACAGGATGTTGTGATGACGCAAGCAAAAACCGCAGCCAGCACGGACATGTCTGCTGTCTGGACGTATTTCAATACATAAAGTATTATATAAATATTATATAAAGATCCGCTGATAGCGATTTGCATTTAATTTATCACCTGACGTCCAAACATCCAAGCAAGGAAGTTTCCCAGTGATTCCCAGTGAGTGCCAAGGCAAAAGGAGTGCCCAGTACGTTGATACGCAATCGACTGGTAGATCGTGAAGGCAGTGCAGGTAGTCGTGTGCCATTGAAAAAATAAAATAAAAAATGTTTTAAATGTTAATGTGTGTGTCTTCATTTTTGGTTTTCGGTTTCGGCCAAGGATTCCTTTCGGTGCATCCCTAATATATATAAACTTGCTTTGAGAGCTAGTCAAAACTGCAATTAATCTCTAGTTTTCTGTGTCTTTCATCATCTGTCACTCTTGTAAAAACAGTTGTTATACACTAGTGTTTGTTCTGTAGCTTCCACTGATGTTTTGGCACAGCCTGCTTTGATCCCATAAATCACTTCCTGGGTCAAGTACGAATAACCTAAAGAAGGATGGCTTGCTTCAGAGCTTTTTTTTGTTACAGCAAGATCAAAAGAGAATATTGGCTCTATGGAAATTGATTCTGACGACCTTACTTGGTCAACATCTGTGTTTTCTGCCAGATTTTTGTACCTCAAACTCTCTGAGGCATCCTGATAGCCTTGTAGTTTGGGTACATTCCACATTCCTGCAACATACTCGGTTCAACTGAGGATCTGTGTCATGTGATTACTGATTCCCCTCTCTCTTCCATTTTTAATGGGCTCCTTTTAAAATAAAATAATATTCAAAGTATAATCAAAGTGGCACACTGAACATCACAGAACAGCGAGGAACATCACACCAGTCAATTAATCAATCCAAGTAATTAGTCCAGATTGAGAAAAAAGGAAGAGGCAGGACCAAGAGGAGAGGCATAGATGGAATGCTACATATGAAATTGATTGGCCAATAGCACTGTGCACTCAGTGGTCAGTGGTAGAGGACACTGGGTACGGCAATTAGATTGTAAAAGCAGAGCAGTGAGGACAAGTACAGGCAGCCATTTAATGCAAAGTCATTCCCTTACATCTGGTTGTGTGTAAGCATACTGCACTCACACTTGACAGGGTCCTGCTGCACTGAAAACATGTCCAACAAGTCCTTTTAGTTTCAGACTGAAATTCTGAATATATATTCCGAGTTAGGATAAAACCCTTGAGCACATAGTTAGCTCCAAGAGGTGTTAGATAGGATTGACAGAGGTTGTTTCAACACCACTTGTTCTGGTAAAGATAAAAAAGATAAATGTTTGACTAAATGACTCTTAAATCTGAATCTCTGTTTGCATTATGGCCATGCAGCAGAGCATCTTGTCCCAGAGTGTCCCCTGAGTGGACGGAGATGGCAGTGTCTGTTCTGGTTCACCGCTCGACCACAGCACATGCCTGCCCCATTTGTAAGCCTCACCTTTTTACAGATGCAAATATAACAACAAAGACCACAAACACACACACCCACCACATACGTACGTGGCCTCTGCTTTGAAACAAACAAACAAACAAACAAAAAATAAAAAAAAAACGAGCCTTACTGACAAGTAATTTAACATGACAACATCAGCCAGGGGCATTGGATAATTCCCTGTTTTTTCAATGCAAATCAGCTTGCTTTTGTTGAAGCGTCACTGTGTTGATGCTAGTCGAGTGATCTGCAGTTTGCACACAATAGTGCTTGTTTTTACTAAACCCCTGAAACACCTTAAACTGCACTGGTAACCATTAGAATTGTCTCAGAACATAGAATTATGAGGGATTTACTGCGATATCACCCAAACGCCTATTATATATCAAATATCTACCTTAAAAGCTATTACAAGCAAGCTAACAGAGTGAAGGTTCTATTGTGAAAATGTCTCAACTCATGCCAACCATAAAATATCCCCACATTTAAGACTTGGAAAGCTCATATTTGTGGCTTGTAATGAAAGAAGAAAAGGGGGGATCAGGGAGGAAAATGAGGGAGGCTGCAAGGTGAAATAAAGTAGGGACATGCTCAGCGGATTGGAGTGTAATATATCTTAATCTTCTTTTGGACAGCAGGACAGGTTGCGCGTGCATTTGTGGGAGTTTGTACAGTGACCATGTTCCTGCTTCTCATCTACTTCTACTGTGAATGTGTTTGTGTGAGTGGCAGTGAAAACGCCCCTCCTCTTCCCATTCATCAGACAGAGGCCGTCTTTTTGTATGAGGTGACACTAGGCCAACCTGAATATATTTACAGAGGAACCTTTATGAACTCTTGTGAACGTGCCTTGACCGGCAATTACAGGCGGCATGGCACCGGGCCTCCATAAAAACTCTTCTCAACTGCATCAATAAAAGCGAGGAGGCAAAGGGTGACGGGCAGTGTTGGAATTCACCGTAAGAATGCCTAAGAAGTGCTGTCAAACGTGCAGAGGAGAAGTCAGTGCCTTGATTTAGAGCATTCTTATTCTAGTTTGAATAGTTGCAGAAATAGACCTTTTTCACTGCAGGCATTTTGACATGTCACACTAGAGGATGCACTGGTCTATTAAGGATGGTCTAATTCTATTTAGTGTCCCGATAAGCCAGGACAGCAAATCAGCTTGCACAAAAGCAAAGATGCTCTAATACAAAAAAGTATTCATTACACAGTCTTAATGGTATCACATGTTACAACTTGTCCTGATTAACATTTATTAGCCCCGGCTCCAACATGACTCCAATATGACCCGCTCACTTACAGTCGCTAACTACAATGAGAATCTCAACACAACTAACTAGTTGCAGTTTAGTGACGTCAATTACAGAACAATGCAGACACACCAGCACATCATATTTAATTTTGCTAACATTACATTTACATAGATAATATTAGTTGGCTTACATTTTAACAAAGTTTGGAATCTTTTTCTGATTCATCTATCTGAATGATGGCTTTAAGTGTCGGGATGTTTTGCAAGATATGTGGCTTGTGAAAAATTTGGTCCAGTGTTTCGTTTGGCGTTTACAGGACACTGCGATCGGGCACGATCTGTGCTCAAGTACACTGCTAGTGTTGGAGTGTCTAGACTCAGGGACTGCCACTAGTCTCCTAAAGAGGGATGATATCATTGTGATGAGCTTGTCTTACTTTATGTTAAACTCCAAAAGTTTGTAACAACCATAATAACCTGCTGTGATGCTATAATAACATTAAGGATTGAAAAATGAATTAGATTATGCTGTCAGGAAGACTATTACTATAATATTCTATAAGTGGCATTTTATTATATTATTCAGAGTTCTTCCACAAGTTTCTGCAGTTTCTTTTTTTTTATTTTTTAATAATGGTTTATACTCATTGCAGACCTGGCTGTTCCTTCTTCAGAGGTTAAGTCAAAGCTAAAGCGATACAGTGGTTATGTGATCCATTAGACCCCCTCTGTAAGTGGGTTTTTGCTTTGGTAGAGATTTTTGGAGAGTGCCAGAGAGGTGTCAGCATCATATTGATCCCACAGCACTGCAATCTTTCTTAATCCCACTTTCCCGATAGACAGAATGAGACAGAAGCAAAGACAGAGAGACAGGCAAAAAACTTTTATCATGACAAAGGTCTAATATATCTTTCATGGCTTTCATGACTTTGCAAGCGAGTGCATTTTCAACAAATTATTGGTTGTGGCTCCAGTGATGAAAAATTCAAAGCTTATTCATCTGATGATCCTGCAAAGGTATGATACACCCAAGCACACAGACAAATGCATGAGGTAACACTTGTGTGCCTTGTTGCACAACGTATCAGCTTTACTCCTCTACCAGCACGTGCAGCTCATTTACTACTGATGTTGCACCCTTCTGTCTTTTTTGACACAGAGGCTGCCTGCCTGCCACCCTTCCTGTTTTTTAATTAGATGCTCTGATTAGAGAACATTGATGAGGTTTGGGCATGGTGCAAAGAGAAAAAAAAATAATTAAAATAGGGATTAGTCTGGTCTGGGGCTCATGCAGACAGAATTAACGGCTGGCGCTGCCTGCCTCTATCACTTGCAAATCAGTGTTGCTAATATCACAGTGTTATTAGCTGCACTATCCTCCCCAACTGTGTGATAACGGAGGATTACTGAAGGTGCTGTGGCTAGTGAACCAGGAAAAAACAGCGTGATTTGTCTTAGCATGGCTAATTAGTGCACTGTTTGCATGGAAGATATGAATCAGGGATAAAGCTGATCCTTTGACAGACGGCCAGCTTTGGAGGCTGTGTTGTAGCTCAGTACAAAAACACATGTATAAACATGCGAGGAAGTTGCTATCTTGTGCATATGCAAAAATACACAAATACTGCAACGGATGACATATTTAGTATGGTAGGGAAAGTGGAGTGGTCAAGACTAAAGGTCAGCGCCCAAACAATGACAAATGATGATTCCCCCTTTGATTGTTCCCACTGCTGTTATTGTTTCTGTTGTGCCATGGGTGTGTAATAATGGAGGACTCTCAGTACTGTGTACTTTCTTTTGTTTTTGGATGATGTTTCTGAGAAATAATAGTGTGGACTTCCCCTGATAACTACATACTTTATACTCAGGGACTTTCTTTAAGATAATGTTAAGAGCTGTTGTTTGCTCTGCTAACATTTTGTGCTGGTTCAGTGGCATTGAATAAAATTGTTCATTCATTCATTATTCAACAGCGCTGCCAGTGTTTGCATGTTTTTTTTTTTCTAAACAATTGTTGTGTCACTCAAGGTCACTCTTGTGCTGGGATTGTAGCCATCTCGGTGCAGTTTTTGCAGGCTGAAATACAGGAATATGAAATAGTTTTTGCAGTCCAAAAAAAACATTATTTGAGATTAAGTGCAAATTTGTGAGTAGACACTGACCATCATCTACTGACTTTCATCTCCTATTGGATTCTGTGCTGCTGTTCTTACGTTTACATCCTTTTAATCTTGTCTTTTGTCTTTGGCATGTACAGCTGGCCTTACTAGCTTCAGTAGGTACACCATACTGAACAGTACATGTAGGACAAAGATATCTCCGTGAAATAGTATTGGCTGATTTCTGCAGTTGAGAAAGAGCTGTTGTGAAACTACCAGGTCAGCATAAATTGGTGTTGGTGCTCCAGCATTACATCCATTGTATTCATAATTAGCCCCAGTAATGTCAGTGCACTTAGCTGATGGACAATTACCTGCAACATGAGAAGAAACTTTTGGATTCCTGTCCGTGGTTATAATTTCTCTTTGCAGTGTAAATTAAACCGAGGTCAGAACTTAAATGTGACTTCCCTGATCAGAAAAAAAAAATACTATTTTATTTGAAAAATAATGCCACTAGGTTAATGTCTCTGGATAACCCCTTACTTGGAAAGCTGCGTCCCTTCTTTTTTCTTCTTGTCTGAATTGCCTTTTGGCGGCACAGTGATGTGGCGGTTAGCACTAATGCCTCACAGCAAGAAAGTTTGAATCCGTTGGCCGACTGGGGCTACATCCCACTATCCAAAGATATGCTCGTTAGGTTCATTGGTGATTCTAAATTGGCCGTAGGTGGTGCATGTGAGTGTGAATGGTTGTCTGTCTCTCTGTGTTAGCCCTGCGATAGACTGGCGGCCTGGCCAAGGGTGTACCGCGCTTCTCACCCAATGACACCTGGGATAGGCTCCACGAAATGGGAGGGTCAGATTCTGATTGAGAGAACTTTATTTATCCCAACAGGGCAATTCATATGCAGCTTTTCCACATGCATTCCATACACAGTCAATCAATCAATGAGTGGATGCGTCAGCCATTGAGGATCCTTGATAGCAGCTGATACACTTTGTTCCTTTTTAGCATCCTTCTGTTGGTTTGCTTGTCTTTCTTTAGACTTTCCTTCTGTTTGTTGTCTTATTTTCCAGTTCTTTAGAGCAAATTCTTCTTGGTTTTATATTTGGTTCTCAGTCCATCAGTGTGCGCTTGATAGGACCAGGGTCCCAAATTGATCTGGTGCAAGCCATTGCATTTTATATGGCGTGTTATTCATTGAATTATATTAATGTATCCGGTTTCTTGATGTGTCGTTTGTCTAACACATTTGCGATTTTATATATTATAAGTGAAGTGAAGCACTGCTATTAGTGTTAAGCGTTTATTGCACCTGTCACAATCTTGCCAGGCACATGATCTATCTTATATCTTAAAGAAACTGGCAGATGAAAAAAAACAGCAGTATTATCCTCTCACCATTCATCTTTTCTTCTTTTGCCCCTGTGCCATGTTCTTGGTTCCAACACTTGGCCCGGTTAGGGCTTGGCAGATTAGCTCAGGCTTTAGCCGTGGTCCTGACATCAAAGGTGCAAGGAGCGAGGGAGGAGGAACAGCAGAGAAGCAGAGTCACAGGACAGCAAATGTTGGCACCAATATGGAAGAATGAGGGGAGGGCACGGAACAAGGCTGAGCAAGAGATGTGGAGGACGAAGGCCCTCAGAATCAGCGGGGCAGCTGAAACTGAGAGACGGCTAAACATTAGTAAAAGACAAGCAGACTGAACAGAGAGACAGTGAATTAATGGGCACAGGCTATTCAGAGCAGACCAAGGTCAAACAGTGTTTGTGCAGCTACATTCAATTTCTTACTTTATCATAGCTTACAGATCGGATTGATTTTTTTTTTTTTTTCATCTAATAACACCGAGAAATCGAATAACAATTCCAAGAATGTAACCAAAACTTGGCTCCGTAAAATTTTCTTTTACCATTTGGTGAAGCAAAAACACATATTCATGAATCAGTCATGGTGAGAAAACCTTTTGTTTCTCAGTTTTTCAAACATTGTGGGTGCTTGATATTGCTGACAGTGTACCATACAGGTTCAAAGCAGCATGATGTAACACTGCATCGCAATCCACATCTGTTTACCTGCATAAAACAATGTGTAAGCTGAGTGCCCCTGTAGACATTATGCTGTAACAAATGCCATGCTGAGGTCGCAGGATCCTTAATTGGCCTGGCAGATTGCATTAAAGGTGAACCATTCTGCTACCACAGTGAAGAGAATGTAAACCTCTTGAATGGGAATATCGCTTTACTTTATGGCTATGCCTGGCATACATTGAGTCAGTAAGATGACAGCAGCAGTAGCTGAGACTCAATTATGTATCATAACAGAAAGCAGCAACAAAGGTCTTTGAAAAGAGTAAGTAGTGTATCATACTGTATATGCATATACCTTACAACTAGGGATGTACCAAAACCATGTCCATGTAGTGTCAAAGCGTATTCATCTTCTTCTGTTCTAGCGGCAAAACTGCCAAAAAGGAAACAAAGAAGAAGACGACTTCTTCTGTTGTAGGGGCAGTTGACTAGCAACAAAGCTGACAAAAACCAAAGAAGAAGATGAGCCAAAATCCTGTGACTAAACATGTCTGCTGTGTGAAAGTATTTTAATGTCAAAAATGGCTTCACTATTACAGAGAGGGTTACAGGGTTTATGGTGCTAGATTACCAGCCTATTTATGGAGTAGAGAACGGAAGTGGGAAAGGACGGGGCTGCCGTCTCCTTACTATATTAGCTTTGACAGCGCTATTCCAGTCGCAGGGCACATGCGCAATCTAGGAGAACACAAGTAAGACAAGAAAAAGCTTTATGAAGCTGTAGGAGAAGACATTTTTGATAATTTAAGATTGGAACTGGACTTGGATCAGCCAATACTGAATAATAAAAGATCGGTATAGGATTGGTAGCTAAAACTTGATCTGGGACATCCCTACTTACAACTGTATGTAACAGTCCTTTTAGAGATTTTATTTTAAATCACACTAAACATTTATTTCTTTGGCTGCAGTTGACAAGTCCCTTGCCATCTCCAAATTTCCTTAAGCAGTAACTTACATTTAACATAAATACTCATTTATTTGCCACATAAGATTTGTGAATCATACACCCCACTGTGGGTTAAATTAGAGGATTATCTATCTATCTATCTATCCATCTACCGTATAATAATTGGACAGTAACCAAGCCAGGTGTTGCATATTTGTTTCTGGCAGATTGTTCTTACTACTCTGTATTCTGTGTTTACCGGGTATCACCGTGCACCTGGACACAAGCCGTTTCAGCAGGAAGACTGTTAAAAATACTTTATTTTTGCACTACATGGGTCCTCACTGAATACGGACAGTGGATGATAGTCACTCGCAGCAGACATCCTTCCCTGAGGCAGCACTCCCACTGCCAACCAGGTGTGTGTTCACAGAAGTGGTGAATTTGAGGCTAATTATCAAGCACACTCTGCTGCACAGGGAGCTTTGTGGTAGATCCCAGGACAGAAACACGCATGCATTCCCGTGCACGCAGTGATAATGATACATTTGTAGCGGGATGATATTTGCAAGCTCTTAGACAGGGCATTAAAGTCTCACTGTTTATATTTCTGTAGCTAAGTGAGTCCAGTGAGACTGTATGTTTTGGTTGTTGTTTTTTTCTGTATCAGAAAAAGAAATAACTTCAAATGTAATGTTCACAGCCCCAGTATTTTTCTCATTTTTGTTCTCTGTTCTAATTCACAGGATATATCTTCTTGCCCTTCCTCTTGCTATTAAGCATTCCATGATATACAGATGCTCATATTTTGATTGTGAATGCAAGTGAATGCCATTGATTTTACTTTTAACCACAATGTATGTCCCTGCCATTATAATACAGTATCTGTCAGTGCTGGTTAATGATGTGCATTGGGTATTACTTCTGGGATGTCATTTACAGATGGAACATTAGTCATTGTTCAGACAGTGATTACCTAAAACACAGGCTGGAAATGGTTTGTCTATGCACCAGACAGACCTTGTTTCCTGTTTTGCGTCCTCACAAAATTGTAAAAAAAAAAATGAAAATACAATATGTCTAGAAGATTCCCCCCCTTCCGACATATTAAAATTCTAAAATGCTTTGTACGATTATTTGTTTTGGGAATTTTGTTGGACTCCTTTTAATCCATACCTCTGACCTCATTTAAATCTTAAGCATTTATGAATATTTTTCACTGCAAAAGTTTAACTAAGGGATTTGTGTAAGTGACCTATTGGACCAACAAATTAGTTGTGATCGTTGACTGGATATAAAAAGTTCAGTCTGGTTGTCTTATTATCTTAAGTGCCTGACTGAAGCTCCCCAGCTAATTACAAAATGAACAAAGAGGTAGAGCATGAATGGTAGGTAGACAGCTAGAGACCTGAGAAAACCGCTGTTGTGTCAGGCTGTAAACATATTTATTTTGCCATAAAGTTGGGCATTTACACAGAGTGGCCTGTAAGAATGACTTACTTTTGTAGCCAGCCTCGAGTGGTAAAACTATGTTTGATTATTTCTTCTGAAAGGAAAAGTTTAGAACTTTTTAAAAAGGACAAACAATACAAGAAAAGACAGACAGAACTACTTGTTGAGATTTTCTACATGAACAAGTCTTTGAAATCATCTACACACCTACACGTTAAAAAACAACAACAAAGGTGTACATAGAATTGCCACAGGATGTATCAAGCAGTTTGTCCTGTGATAAACATCTAACAACAGTTAACTTTTCCTTGATTAAATGAGTAATAAAAGTCAAACCCCGGGACCTTCTAAGTGATAGATTGTTTTCAGCCTAATCTATATTCAGTATCTATTCAATCATTACAGTAGCCTACACATAATGTTTTTATTTTATTAAAATGCCATAATTTCCAGCGGGTTGTTGAATTATTAACTTGCTTCAGCTCGACTTACCTTTTCAATTAATTCTATGGCCGCTGCTTCATGCAAACAGCAAGAACTTTTAAGGCACACAACCTCGGGATAGTGGTGAGTTTTTTCCACAACTGATAATAGAATCAAACATAGATTTGAATATAAAACATAAATTGATTGCTTTAGAACAGGGGTGCACAATATGTCGATCGCGGTCGACTGGTTGCTAGCGAAGCTAGTGCGGGTAGATCGCATGCCATTGAAAAAATGTTTTAGACGTTAGTCTGTCATTTATCTGTTGCACCTCCAGAACGAACAGCAAGACAAACTTTCATCTTCCTTTTTTTTTTTTGCTTTTTCTTGCAACATGCCCTCAGTTCAGCCGCACACATCCACAGCCATGCACAACATCAACAACAACGACTCAATACTACCGTCTAGCGACAGTGCTATTTTTCTTAGGATGCTGTGCAGCAATTTGTCTTATAATAAAATAATAAATAATACATTATAATAAGAAAAAGAAAGAAAGATGGATAGAGCTTTTAACACTGTAGCAACAATTAATATGACTTGGGGTAGGATACATATATACACACACACACACACACACACACACATAGGTAGATCACTTTCACTCGGTCATTGTAAAAGTAGCCCGCAAGCCAAAAGAGTGTGGGCACCCCTGCTCTAGAGCATACATTCTATACAGTAAAAAACAAGTAACAGTGAGCAAAAAAATGAGCGGAAATGGTGAAGTGAAAATAGAATAGAGTGACTAGCAAGTCATTTCCATTCCTGTGCCTCCCTACTCTTCCTCATGCCACACAGTTTTCTATGAAAATAAAGTGCTCATATATTTCATCTTAGTCAGTTTGAGACTACAATCTGTCTTTACAAGATCCAAAGTCCATTATTTGCGCAGGCGGAGTCTATGTTCTTTTTTTTTCAAGAACACTGTAAGAAATAAACTCAAATTAACCAGAAAAAAAAAGATAAAAAATGCCAATAAAAGTTGAAATTATCTTAAAATAACAGCCAGCAAGTGTCTACCCTCAGGGATTTGCATGCCTTCTTGATTACAGCAACATACATTACTACTAACCTGAGTGACTGTGTTACGGCATGCTCTCCTTATGTCAGGGAAAAGACTGATGCTGATTGACAACTAACACAAGGTCTCTGTCAAAGCTACTGTAATCACATTCACCATGGTGAGATGGAATGATTCTCTGTTTTTGATTGCCTTGATGGCCTGGAGGTGTAACATGAATGAAGGTTCCTTATATTGCCATAATACGTACAGTAAGCTATAGGGGCCCAATTATATACTGCTAGGTGTTTCTGTGGACAGGATTGTTGAAGTTTTGCAGTCCCTTCAATTTTACAGTTGTAGGCAGTAATTCGTCAGGAATACATGGCATAAAATGACAACCAAAAAATAAAAAAATCTTGACAACAGGCTACGGTAAACATTCAGCTTAATACTAATTCTGTCAAAGCCACTCCATTCACATATCCACCCCCACAACCTATTTGATTTCTCTTAACCCATTCAGACCGGATCACGCATCTGTGCATGTTTACCTTTAAGACCGGATCACGCATCTATGCGTAGTTACCATAAAGACCAGCAAACGCGTCTGTGTCATTTTGAGCGTTGTCGTCTTTTTCGAGGCACATGGCCAATTATATGCACTGTGATTGGCTGAAATATTCTTGGGGTGAGTGACAGAGATTAGGGATTTTTTTTAAACTCATGTGACTAATAAAACGCTTTGTGATTGGTCGAAATAAGCCTACACATGGAGTATGCTTTGGTCGAAAATTTTAAACACCGTGCTAGCGATCCGTCATGGCTGACTCAAGTGAAGGAAGTGATATTGACGAAGTAATGGAAAAAATAGATCTTTACTGATTTTCAAAATTTTAAAAATGTTCGGTGTTCATCAATTTTAAAAAAAAATGCATTTGAAGATTATGCCCTAGCAAGTCAGTCAAGTTGAAAGCCAAAGAAGTAAGCTGTCAAATGCTTTTTATCTCATGTTTTTATCTG
>JASGAT010358670.1:0-17344 GCA_030220025.1 Chelon auratus | reverse complement strand
TCTGTACAAGTTGGAGCTTTTGGAGGAGAGAATGGTTAAGCCCAGCATAAAGGGCATTGCAGTAGTCGATCCGCGAGCTGATGAAGGTGTGAATAGCCTTTTCAAGGTCAGGTCGGGACAGGAACGGTTTGACATTTGCAAGGAGTCTTAGATGGAAAAAAACTGGATGACTGTGGATGACTTTGAATCGTGATGGATACCTATCTGTCTTTGGCGGCACAAACACAGAGAGTGTTCTTGCTGAGGAAAACCTCAAGCAAGAGAGACAGAACTTGCAACCAAACTGGAGCAAGCAAAGTCTATGCAGGAGATACAAGCTCAGCAAGTCAAACTTAGCAAACTGAAGAGTGAATGGAAACTCCATGAGTCACAAATGATGGTAGAATTAAAACAAGGCAAGTGAAAGTTGACCAGAAATTAGAGGAAGAAAAAAACAAGGGTAAAATTGATGCAAACAGAAATGGATGTTAAAGTGGCTGCAGCCTGTATTTGAACATATAATCAAATTGAGGGTGATGCTGCTGTTGAGTGTAACAATCCAGTACCTGTTACCAGAATGTATTCTGCCATGAATTTAAATGAACAAATAGGTACAATAGTTACATCTCAGTGACATGATGCTTCTCATGGCCCAGCAGCCACAGCAGCCATTTTTGCTGAAGCCATTGCGAGCTCACTTACTTTAAATTGCCTTTCTGTTCCTGAGTCTACCACATTTTCTGGTGATCCATTGAAGTTTGTTGACTTTAAGATGTCATTCACAACTTTGATTGACCATAAACCTATCCCCGCTAGTGATAAAATGCTGTATCTGAGAAGTTACCTTGCTGGTGAGGCACGTAAGGCTGTACAGGGATTCTTCAATCGGGGCTCTGAAGATGCTTATGAAGGTGCCTGGTCTGTCTTATAGGATAGATATGGCAATCCATTTGTTGTCCAGAAATCCTTTCAGGATAAGCTGAGGAAATGGCCTAAGATAGGTCCACATGACTTTGGACATGCCACATGATTCTCTTGCACTTGACTTTTCTTGACTTCTTAAAAAGCTGTTGTCACGACCTGGCTCATAAGCCATGACAAAAAACAAAGAAACGCCATTAAACATAAAGGTCAACTGATTTATTTAAACAAACCAAAGAAAACCCATAAGAATTAATGAGATTTCAGTGTGAGGATCAGTGTGTCTGTTGATGGATGCATGATAGTGTATGTGTATTGTTGGAAGGTGCTAACATAAAACAAATAGGTCGAAGCCAACAGAACCAAAACCCATGCTGGAGGAGTCCAGGTTGAAGATGAGAGAGCATGAGGAGCGTGACTGCCAGATTTTATATGCTCAGGGAAACTGGCCAGGTGCTCCCAATTGCCCAAAATTAGACCCGCCCACTGAGGTACCTGCAGAAACAGACAAGACGAGACAAGGGGAAAACACAAAACAGGCCCTAGTGGCAGATGGCCGTCACACTGTGCAGAGGCTATGCGTCATGTTAAAGGATTGGCCATTCTGAATGACAGTGAAGAAAACCATAAGCTGTTAAAGAAGTTGCCTGGCTGGATTGTATGCAAATGGAGCAGAATTGTCGTAGAAGAACTTGATAAATCTGGAGAGTATCCAAGCTTTGACCAGCTTTAACAGATTTGTGCAAAAGAAGGCTCATATAGCCTATAATCCCATTGCCTCTCCCATCTTGTTTAGCTCCAGATCAGATGATGCATCTCATGCACTTATTCGTAATGCCTCAGCCACTTCCAGCATTGTCCCAGTATTTGTGTCATCTGACAAGGAACCTTAAAGGAAAATTCTCACATATGCTCTCCTTGACACACAGAGTGATTCTTCCTTTGTCTTGGAAAGTCTCATCAAAGAGCTGAATGTCACAACTCGACCCTTGCAGTGGAAACTCAGTACAATGACTGCCGTAGATACCTAGTCATGGTGTATGTGAATTGCGAGCCCGAAAACACCTGCAGCTACCACAAGCGTACAATCGTGACTTCATTCCTGTTGACATGTCCTGTATCCCGTTCATCTCTTTGGTGCTGCTTCCTCTCCGCGGTGTGCTAACTTCGGTCTCAAATATCTGGTGCTGCGGTATAAGTCTGAATACCCAGTTGCAGCATCATTTGTTGAAAACAGTCGACGATGGGCTAGTGAGTGTCCCTACAGAAGCACAACAGGTCTGTAAAGCTCTTGGTGGGTCTGACTGGTTGTTATTTCACTGCTACTAAGAATACACCGTGGCTGGTTCAGTGGAGAACAGCTTGTTTATTCTCCCGGCCTCTGCCTCTTTGGTGTATCTCTTCAACCGGGTGGCCAGGGCTGTTAGTCTCTGTTTGGCAGTTTGGAGTACCTCAGGTATGAAGAGCTTGTTGTACTTCCTGGGTGCCCCTTTATTCACCATGTTGCCTTTCTGTATCTCTTCTAGCTGGCTAGCTTCTCTCCGTGTTTCCCTTATCTTGGCCTCTAACCGTATCTTCCATGGTGGGTGCTGCTTGTTATGTTTTGAGCCCATCTTGTATCCAAGCATTTCAAGGATTACTGTTGCTGTACTGTGTATCACTTATTGGTCTCAATGATGGTTCCCGTAGGGATTGTTGTTAGTGCATGTATCCCCTCTTCTGAGGGTTCTTTACAAGTCATATATATAAAATATTTTATATAATGTAAACCATATATATATAATGCTGTGTAAAATATATAGAATCTTCCAGTGGAAACCCAATCTCACCTCTGTGCGGCTTGTCTGTTTTTCAGTATTGTGGAATAAGTATCCTCTAGTAGTAATAACCCATTGCTGATTGGTGTACCAGAATGATATGAGGAAGGTTTAATTTGGTTTTGAATGTTCAATTCAATTCAGATTTAGTTATATAGCATTAATAATGATACAAACTGTCTCAAGGCACTTTACAAAAGCCGATCTGAAACCCAGCCTGAAACCCCCAGAGCAAGCCTGAAGGCGACGGTAGCAAGGGAAAAACTCCCTTTCAACCGGAAGATACCTTGAGCAGAACCCAGCTCATATGGAGGGACCCATCTGCCTAAGGCCAGCAGGGTAGAGACAGAAAGAACAGCAGGAGGAACGAGATAATCATACATCTGTCATAGATACATACATCTGACTACAAGCGTACATGTAGAATCTGTTGATGATAGAAAGATATAGCTGATGATGTTTGACATGTTTGAGAATGTAAGAAGAATCATAGGCATGTTGGAGAATTGTTCATTCAGGGAGGAGTGGTTAACTGCAGGAGGCCATGAAGACTGGGCAAGCTGATGAGACCATGATAATAGATGTAGTATGCAGCTCCACAGGAAACGCACAACTTCAGGCCAGAGACACTCACAAGAAAATGGAGGAGGAGGAGAGGGACACACAACAGTTAACATGCTATACAGTAGTAGCACAGAATAGCATGACTTCTAATAGAGAAAAAGTTAGATAAGAAATTAGAGGACAAGAGCTCAGTGGAAGAGAAAACAAATGATAGGATGGGAGCTTAGTGCGAGAGACGAGAGAAGAGGACATGTGCTCAGTGCATCGACCCCCAGCTGCCTAGGCCTATTGCAGCATAAATAAGGGATGGTTCAGTCCCGAACCCAATCTGGCGACTGATTACACAGGAGAGAAGCCTGAGAGATGAAGGCTCAACCTCCCATTCTACTTTTTAAAACTCTTGGAACCAGAAGTAGGGATTCACTTTGAGATCGAAGTGATCTGTTAGGATAATATGGTATAATAAGTTCATTAAGATATGTTGGAGCAAGGCCTTTAAGGGCCTTGTATGTATGTTGTATGTTGAGGATTTTAAATTCTATTCTAGATTTTAAAGGGAGCCAATGACGAGAAGCTAAAACTGGAGTCATATGATCTCTCTTGCTAATTCCTGTCAGTGCTCTTGCTGCAGCATTTTGAATCAATTAGTTTTTTTAAGAGCTATTTGGACAGCCAGACAGTAATGAATTACAGTAATCCAGCCTGGAAGACTCAAATGTATGAACTACTTTTTCAGCATCACTCTGAGACAGGATGTACCTAATTTTGACGATATTACACAGGTGAAAGGAGGCAGTCCTGGTTACTTGTTACTTTGTTAATTACGGGTCATCCAAGCCTTTATGTCTTTAAGGCATGCTTGGAGCATAACCAGCTGATTCGTTCCATCTGGTTTCATAGCTGGGTGTCATCTGTATAGCAATGGAAGTTTAAGGGAAGCATGTATAATGTGAAGAGCACTGGACATAGCACAGAACCCTGAGGAACTCCATAACTTACTTTTGTGTTGTAGTGTGGGCAACTAGCAGGAAAGAACCCAGGCTCAAGAGTTCAGGCTCAAGAACAGGACTTTAATGAAAACAAAGCTCGAGGGAAGTTTCAAATAGACAAAAAATAAGATCAGGAGATGGTGGCTGGCAAAAAAGACTGGAGTGTGGGCTGCACCTGGAGCAAACAAAGAAAAGCAGTTTATTTAAATTGGGCACGAAGTAAATAGGCTAAGTGTCAATTGCTGGTTGTAGTGTAACTACTACGGGTAGTGGGAAGAACTCCACAAAGAAAGGCCCAGTCACCTTTTGACCGTTGCCTTTTAACACTTTTGTATAAATAAAAGAATCATTGTTGACATGGACAAACTGGAATCTGTCTGACAGATAGGATTCAAACCAGTGTAATGCAGTTCCTTTAATCTTGATCACTATGATGAACTCGAAACCCTGACTGAAACTCTTCAAACAGACCATTCCTGTTTAAATAGTCACACAACTGATTAGCAACAGCTTTTTCTAGAATTTTAGAAATAAAGGGAAGCTTGAACATTGGTCTATAGTTGGCTAAAATACCTGGGTCTAGAGTAAAGGTTTAATTACAGCAATCTTAACTGAGGCACATATCCTGTTAATAAAGAGAAATTGATCTGGTTTAATATGGAGGTGTTAATTAATCGAATAAACTCCTTAAGCAGTTTAGTTGGGATGGGACCTAGAAGACAAGTTGATGGTTTAGATGCTGTAATTGTTGAAGTGAGCTCAGAAAGATCCAGAAGTCTCTAATGCCAACAGTGCTTACATCATTGACAGCTGTCAGAAATTGTTTTCTCGAATGTCTACAATTCTATTAATAAAGAAGCTCATAAAGTTATTACTATTGAGGGTCAATAGAACAGATGGATCAACAGAGTTGTGGCTGTGGCTCTTTGTTAGCCTGGCTACATGAAAAGAAATCTGGGGTTGTTGTTGTTTTCTTCTATTAATGATGAATAATATGCTGTTCTAATATTATGGAGAGCTTGCTTATAAGTTGTTACCAGGCTATGTGAGCTTCTTCAGAATTAGTGGAATGCCAAATTATACCAGGGAGCTAGCCTCCTCCCATTCATGACCTTTCTCCGGGGCAACTGAGTTTAGAGTTGTACTAAGCGATGCTGCATGGCCATCAACAAAATAGTCTATTTGTGTAGGAGTTAAATTATGGTCGCTGTCGTCCACATCATAGGCACATGGCACTGAGGTAAATAATGAAGGAATTAACTCCTTATATCTAGTTAAAGCGTTGTCAGATAAGCGTCTACTGTAATGAAATGTATTTACAATTTCTGTGTAATCCATTATTATGGTCTTACTCACTCACTAGGCCACACTTCAATTCCAGATGAATTATATCTATAAGTAGATGTTGGCATACACGGAAGAATACTGTTTCTCATCAGCTTGCATCAACCTGAAGTGCAGACAGAGGTAATCCCCACTCAGTACCCAGGATCGGTATTAATTTAGAGCAAAATCACATAGCAAAGTCAAACAATTGTACAAACTTGCTGTACACTTTTTGGGGTAAAAGAAAGAAAAGGGAAATAGATAAGATAGATAAGATTGTTACAGATAGAGATTAATCTATGGGTTTGTTTTCAATATAGATCAGGTTAGGCACTCTTGTGCACTTTCCTGTAGGTTAACTTTTTCTTTCCAAATCCTAATTCACTGTCTCTATAAGCCACATACCCCTACTTTCTTGTATGTGTGAGGGAATTACGTCTGTTCTCGTGCATTTCTCTCAACCGGCCATGATCGCTTCTGCGGCAGGAGAGCGGCAGCCTCCAACCCAGTTCAAACAGTTCTCTTCTGGGTCCACACGCTCTGCTGAGGCTGCTAAACCACAGGCAAGCTCGACATCAGTCCCCCGTGTTATCTCTTCCGCCCGCTCCATTATTATCACAGCGCATTTTTTTCTGCTGTATTTGTTTTTCGTGTCTGTGAGTGTTTGTGTTCGGTTGTGTTCTTCTGTTGTGTATCCTTGTGCACACATGCATTCATCTGTGTTTTGTTCATATGTTTTTTGTTTTTTTTTCAGCTGGTAAGACTATCACTCTTGTTTTTTTGTTTTTTTTTGTCACCCCTCTGGACTGTTGTCATTTAAAATTGAACCACAAAACCAAAATTACATTTATGTACTTTTGATTATCGGTATTGTTTGTAGAAAGTTTCGAGTCATTTAACCGTTAAAAATATAGTGAGGACATTTTTATATTAGGATATTTCTGATCTATTTCAACATTATTTAATATTTATGTTGGGTTTAATTTACTTATTTCTTATTGTAATCATATTGTTCTCAGAAACGTTACTGAAAACATGAAATGATGTGAAAATGTTAAAATTTATTAAAATTCTCCACTGAAGATCCACTTAAGATTAGTGAAAAACTCTGTTCTTGGTAATATATTAGACAAAGTCAGTATTGGGCTTAAGCACTGACTTAAAATGTGTTTTTGTAACTAAAATGTAGAGCGAGATGTCTACAGTGTCCAGTGTCTAGTCCTGAGTCTCTGCTCACAACCATCCATATTAGCTTTTTACTGTATCAGGAAGTCACACGTCCTGGATGAAAGTAAAAACAACAATTAATATAAGGTGACATAATAAATAAGTAATAATAAGAATAAATAAGTAGATGCTGTCATTGAAAAGAAAAGAAAAGAAAAAACAGTTTAGGACATAAGCATGATGTTTTACACTCTCAACCCCAACTTGAATATGTGTCTTTTTCTTTTCAACATTTTATCTCAGCAGTCCAGACAGTGAGTTGCTTTGTCACCCATTATCCACCCAGCTTCACCATTACCCTCCCTCTTCCCCTCAGCCCCTTCAGCCCCTCCCCAGGATGTGCGCTTGCTCAGCCTCAGCTCAACAAGCATCAAGGTGAGTTGGGTGCCACCGCCCGCGGGCACCTGCCATGGAGAGATAGTGCGCTACTCGCTAGCCTACCAAGCCTTGTCGGGAGAGGACTTGAAGCGCCACCAGGTGTCAGGGATTGGTCCCGACGTCACCAGCTTCGTGCTTGAGGACTTGGAGAAGTGGACAGAGTATTTGGTGTGGGTGAGGGCTAACACTGATGTTGGGCCCAGCCCGGAGAGCACTCCAGCACGAATCAGAACCAAGGAAGATGGTATGTTGATGGTGTTTGGGAACAAGGGCCTCTTTACAAATACTAACCCTCTCATTCTTCCTGTAGATAGTAGCTCCTTCCTATTTCAAGTGCCCTCTGCCTGTCTTTTTTCCTGGTACAATGACATGAGCGTGCTGCCCTGATAGGCCCTGAAGACATCTGGACATTTTCAAATGGTATATTATTCTGTCTTCAGTCAGAAAGCAGGAGCAGGAGCTAAATGAACACTTAGATTCAGATATTGTCACCGCTGACGACTAATTAGAAGGAGAAGGAACGTAAGAAAGACAGCAGCATTACGGCGAAAAGGATTTTCCGGAGCCACTGGAGGATATCAAAGTAGAAGTCCTGGACTGCATCACAGAGGCTTAGAGGGGAAAAAAATGGCAGCATAGTGTGGAACCCCTGTCTGTTAAATCTCCCTGTACTGACTGGCTCATGTCTCTTTGACTGCTTTCAAATGACCTGCAGCTGTGCCTTTGACAGCTTCCTGACTCCTTCCTGTCACTGTATTCTTAATTATATTAGTCGTACGGATGTCTGGCTTCATTTGATTGCTCCGTGCTCTTATTAGTGTTTAAATCGCTCGTCTGTTGGGTTAGTTTAAGGGAAACAGGACAGAGTGATGGATGCTGTGACTCCAAAAGAAAATCTATCCGCCGTTTGTTTATTTATATGATAGAAGACTGACACCGTTTAATGTGGAAGGATGTGTATTTTTTTCAGGGAGGTCCTGAGGAATAAGTTAATTTCAGACTTCCAGGAATATGGAGATAAATTTAAGTTGTGTTTTCTTTCCTACTCCGAAACACTGTGTAGACATAGATGTGGAGATGATTATATATGATTCCTTCTCTCTGCCCTTGTCTCATTATTTTTAGTGAGATGTTCACACAGTATCACTGGCATTTTTCCGTGTATAGTCCAGAGTCAGAAGCTACTTCCCAACAGTTCCTAATCTTGCTGATTAATCTAAACACAGATTTCATCACAGGTCAAACAATTTTCTCTGATGCTACAAGCACAGACTGCCAGATATAGTCACTGAGAACACATGGTTTTGGTGTCAGTGCAGGCACAATAACACCAAACCTGGCAACTTCAACTCACCTGTTGCCATACAGATGCTGCACTTAACTCCCATTAAAACTACAAATTGACTATTTACAGTAGCCCTACCTAAACCCTACAGTGTTGTTTCAAGAGTTTAACCTAAAATAAATCCAAATTGTGTTCAGAGCACCGTTATTCCTCACACCAAATCACTAACCCTCTCCACTCGCCGTCTCCCCATTCTCTTTCTCTCTCTCGGCTTCTCTCACCACACAGTCCCCTGTACACCCACTGAATTTTAATCTCGCACTCTTTTCATCTCTTTCCATCTCTCTGCACCCCATTTGACTTTGAGGTCTCATTGATCAGTGGGTTTCTTCGGCATCTGTCCCTTCTCCATACAAAGCGTACGCGGCTTTCTCTGTGCTCTCCCTCTGCTCTGCTTCGGTGACGTGGTGCCGAAATATCTCTCCGGCTTGTCTTTGGAGGTAACCAGGAATTTTAGGTTAGTTCTCATGTTGATAGCGCTGTCGGCTGTGGTTTGTAGAGCCGATCGTTACAACTCCATTTGTACTGCTCCATTTGACCAAGACAATGAAATATTGTAATCATTTAAAAAAGAGAACGTATAGAAAACACTTGTTAGACAACCAACATGTCAAGGCCCAGATTAGTGCAAGGAGAGGTGAGGCCCGTCTGTCAGTGTAACTCATGAATACAATGTAGAAATACACTGTATTGTTATCTATCCCAAAACTGCTCATTTCACTTGGCAAAGATGATAATGAAGTTATGGAAATGTGATCAAATCAAATGTGACTGATACTAAAATGTACACCGATCAGGCATAACATTATGACCACCTCTCTAATATTGTGTAGGTCTCCCTTGTACCTCCAGAGCAGTTGTGATTCATCAGAGAATGGACATGGGCCTTCTGAGGGTGTCCTGTGGTGTCTGGCAACAGAATGTTGTTAGTGGGGGGCTTTGGGTCCTATGGGTTGAGGGGAGGGGCCTCTGTGGATCATCCCACAGATACTTGATCAGTTTGGGATCTGGTGAATTTGAAGGCCAGGTCAACACCTTGTGCTGTTTTTCATGTTTTTATTTTTTAGTTGTTAATAAACCGTTTTTGTATGTGCATCCTACTGGGGATGGCTGCTGCCATCAAGGAGTGTCATTGCTATGGGCTGGGGGGTGTCTGGTCTGGTCTAGGTGGGTGGCAAATGTCAGTAACATCCACATAAATGCCAGGTCCAAAAGTTTCCCAGCAGAACATTGAATTGTCACAAGATGCTATTCACTTCTCCTGTCAGTGGTCATAATGTAATGCCTGATCGGTGTATGATTACACGAGAAGTAGAAGCAGGGGGCTAAAGATTTGAGTAAATGCAAATAGATGACAGCAGCATGCTGAGGTCATTCAAGTTGTGGATTTCTTTAAGTCTTTGTATGCAGAAGGAAGTTAGCACACATACTACGCACAGGGAGAGGGATATGAGGGAGGCACTTAGTGGCTGACAGCTGCTGCAGAGAATCCACACCACCCACAGACACATGATCAGGCTTCATGCTGTCAGTCAGGGTGGCCTTACTAGTTTAAAACTAGCATGAAAAATGTAAGCCCCGTCACAATATCCACATTAGAGTGAGAATTAATGACCGATAAAATGACGTCTACGTTAATGATGCTTTTACATTGGAGTCAGCTCTATCAAATCTTACAAACTTCACCAAGGAAACTCCAGCAGACAAGAAGACTTTTATTAAAACTTAACAGGTAGACGCTGAGGTCACATCGGTTCGCTTGATTTGCGGCTAACATCCGCCACTGAAGCCGAAACTAGCTACCCTCCGTCCTTCCGCTATGACAGGTGGGGTGACTTGCATGGATCAGCTGTGGCACTAACGTTCTGCTCGACATCATGAGCACATTCTGCTGCCTGAGATAAACACTGCTAAAAGGAGCACAAATACGTCCCCCTGTCACTTTAATGTGACACAGAAAAATGGCTTCTGGGTTGGTTCAGAGTGTGTCCACACCGATATACAAATTGCATTCACGCTTGCATGTACTGTGTCTATATGTAGGCAGTAAGGGTGCTGGGGGTGGGGTTGTCATGGAGCTTGTAGCAAGTCATAAAAATTCCATTCATGTTCAAGTTTAGTTGGTGCCCTACCTTTTGACCGTAGTCTGTTTCTTCCTCCACACAATACTTTTCATTATTCATTGTTTGCCATCATTAAACATAATTCCGGGTTTTACTGAATCATCTATTATTGATGTTCTTTTCTGTTGAGAGTGTAAATGTCTTAAGGCAGCAATCGAAGTACTGATCTTCTAGAAGATGCTAATATTTTCTGATGACTAATGCTGATTTTAATCCATGTCAGTAGACTGGCTTAAAACGTCTGTTACATGGTTCTTTTGATCTTAAACACTACACATGCTGCAGCTTTGCTGTTATTTGATGTTTGTCTTTGCCCCCATTGCTTGAAGCTTGATTCTGAGAGCATGCTGATTTTCTAAAAGGTTAAACGATTCTAATTAGTCTAAAGCGTATCACGCTGACACCAAGTTGCACAGTGTCTCTTTGCCTGCTGTTTCGGGTGAGTACTTCAACACAAGCGCTTATTGCTTCGGCACTTCCCTCACCGTGTATCTGCTTTTGCATTAATTCACACCTACCCGCCGAAGCTGACCTAGCATCCTTGAAGAATCTCCGTGAGCTCATTTCGATAGACTACAAAGAACAAAGTGTGAGCTCTAAGCCTTGCACTTATAGCAGTCTCTTGGGGTTCCAGGTGACAAGCTTTGATGTTTTCGCCTATAACCTGAAAAGCTAGAGAGTAAGTTTCACCTAAACTATAACTACTGTATATAATGGGATGTGCCGCTGGAATATCTAAACTTTGGGACTGATTGTTCTGTTTTGACATCTTTAGATTTTCAAGGACCTAGGATTTAATCAAAACTTGCTCAAAGGTTTTCCCATGGCTGTCATAAAGATAAAATGCTTCCCTCAACTGGCCTCAACAATTGAGGCCAAACTTGGGAGTTCCAATAAATACACTAAATAAAAACACAATGGGAAGTATATCACTATGATATCTGCATTATATGCATCACAGCTGATGTGGGTTAAAATGACTATTTTTATAAAAAGGACTATACTAAACAATACTTTCAAGAACTCAGTCTCACCTTACTGTTGACAGATACTAATAAGGCTGCTGAAACTGAAGACAAGAAAAACCCAAAACAACAATGTCCTAAAAGATCTAAGTAAAAGTTGTGTGCTTCGCTGTTTCTTTCAGTGCCTGGAGCTCCTCCCAGGAGGGTTGAGGCAGAAGCCCTTAACTCCACTGCCCTCAGGGTGACCTGGAAGCCTCCCCTGCCCGTGAAGCAGCATGGTCAGATCAGAGGGTACCAGCTGGTCTACTCCAGGCTACAGAATGGGGAGCCCCACGGCCAGCCGGTCATCGTGGACGTGTCCCTACCTGATGCCCAGGTACTATCGCTCGCAGTTATTTCATTTATTGACAGCATGGCCTCGGTTTAGTTCCTTTGTTGTAACTAAAACAAAGGCAAAGGCACCAGGGATGTTTTGCCATTCATCCAAGTGGCTCTTCTTCAGGTTAACTCCAATAGGTCTATTTGCCAAGGTTTAAGCTTTTTTCACAACAAAAGTGTACCCATGCCTTTACATTAAAGCATGCAAAAATGTTAGCACAACCAGTAGATTTATTATGGCCTACATAACTAAAGGGAAATAATTAGGCGCCGGTTGTCACATGTGTTGAAAATGCAGAGTGAAATATTGTAGCACAACATCAGAAGGAATGTGGGAGGAGGCTCCACAATTATACAACCATGGGTGTTTTTCTCATTAAATACTATAGATGTAGTTATATAAATGTAATTTTGGCTAAATTTATTCATACAGAGTGAAATGCCTCTCCCAGTACCATATTTACCAGTAGTTATAACAGACTGCACCAGGATTAGTGAAATAGTGTTGAAAGCTTTAACATTAAAACTTCCTTTTAGGCATGCAGCTCTTTACTATAATCTGAAGGCAATTTAGATGTAGCTGTCATGGCAATTGTGTTTCTAGGCCATAGCAAAGAAGATAAAGAGAGAGCGAGAAGGAGGGAGCTGCATTTTAACCTGATTGGTGCAGATAACCCCAAGTTATTGTTCTGTCACACAGTGTTTGTGCACTATGGGATGCAATAAAACAGTACAATTTGCTCTCTAATAATGTATGAGAATGAAGGGTGGATGACTGTCCTTCATTCTCATGATAACCATTAAATGCTGAAATAAGGCAAAATAAAACAATAACCATAAAACAACAACATCACTGCTGCAGTGTGTGAGAAGACTGAAAAACATCTTTCTCCTTGCTGTTGTAAAGTTTCCAATGAGCTGATGCTGTCTCTGCGAAAAGACATTTCTCTGACAGATGGCAGCAGTTACGTATTCTTTGTATGATCATAAGTAATGAAAGGTAACGCAGTAAAGGATAGTTCTCTTTTAAGCAACATTTGACTTTATTTAAGTACTATACGGTATATAAATGTGGCCGGTCCTCACTTCTTTACGAGACTGTTGGAGGGTTAAGACTTGGCTTTAAGGTAAAGGCTATAATGAGGTTAGAATTAAGATTAAGGTAATGCACGTCTATACCTCTTTGTCAATTTGCCCGTACGCAAACCCTAACACCATAGCCTGACGTGCACCTCCCCGGAAATGTAACACATGTCACAACAACACAGACAGCAAGAGCTGTGATCGGTCCGATTGGTAGTAGCGTATTTCCGGCTGCTTTTAATCCATCTCTGCAGTTTTCGAATTGATTGTTTTGGATCAATAAAAATATAACACATCGAGGAAAGGCCACAAACATTTGTATGATTTGTCTTTGGCGAAATTTCGGCGAAAGTTTCAGTCATTCACTATTGTTGAAAGTGAAGCAGGAAGTAGAATCAAAAATGAACCCAACTGGCAGAAAAGACACAGCGGCGACTAGCATTTGGATGGCGTTTTTACAGAGGGAGTCAGACTGATTAGCGCACAAGTATAAATGGCTCGCGCCGGCGTAGGCTATATTGTCTAAGTTACGCCATCTACTTCCTGCAGTACTTTCAATGAGCCTTAAGGTATAGGGTTAGGCCTTTATTTGAGATGGTTAGGGTAAGAGGCTAGGGATTGTATTATGTCAATGAATGTCCTCACAAAGCCATGCAAAAGTGTGTGTGCTCAGCATATATGAAAATATATGTTTAATTTCATCTCATTTGAAGGGCCTGACATCTTTGAGCGCAAGAGCCACCCATCCACTCCCCTATCTTAAAGAAAAAAACTCAAAATTAGACGAATAGAACGAAAAGAATGACACTGTATTCAAGAAATAAATTTAGGAAGGAGAATTTTACAAAATCCAAACAACTAAAGATAGGCAGATAGGACTGCAATTGTATCCAATCGGAATAACATCGTTTAGAAATAAAATTTTAAAAAAAAATCCATTAAGGAATGCTTTTAACGGACCTAACATGTGCAAATGATTTTTAAACTGCCCCGCAGAGGGGAGAAGAAAGGGATGAAACAGAGTAAAACAATAATGCGGTGAGCAGGTTCCTGATGAAAACGCATTTGGCATTAGGTCCAAATGCCACAGTATTCTTAAGATGAAAATGCACGTCCTTGTTATTCCATCAGAATGATTGAATTCCACGTTTGTTGGAGTCTTATTTTATCCATTAACGGAAAACCGTCACAAATATGGAGGTGTGAGTTATCGAAAAAAACAGCAACAACAACCGTTGTTGGCGGTGTAACAAGAAATGTGTGCATGTGATGTTTGGGTTTGAGAAAATTACGCAGTTGACAGATTATAAAAGCAGATCACCTCCACAAACACAAATCTGCTCCCGTGGGTCAAATTTCCTGCACAGTCTAAGATAGAGGAAAATATCCTTTGATCCAAATTTGCCAAATAAATCAGATTTAGCATTCTCTGTTGACCAGTCAGATGTGTCAGTGATGTGTGGGTGTATAAAGCTTTGTATGACCTTGCAAGAGAAATGTGACACATTAAGCGCTTCATAATACAGCTGTCCTCTTCTCTCACTCAAATATAAAAGGCCTTCGAAATATAAGACATAATTTCAAAAGATTCTTTATTCGTGGAAAAATAAAAGTAAATTGGCTTTGAAATATCAGTAGGCAGTGATGTTTAGAGAAATAGTTGTTATAGAAAATGTTGTTGCCTCTTTGTGCATTGGGTTTGAATTCGCAGCAAATGTAGATTTATAGATAAAGGGTCGCGGTTGCAAGAATGGAAGACCATGCATGAACTAAGTGTAACATATAAAACAAAAGAAAGCAATTGAGGTAGTCCTCTAGCGGGCACCAATTTTAGTTTATATTTAAATGTTAATTTTGGTGGATCTACACAATGAGTAGTCCTGCTGCAACATATTATGGATTAAGAGTGAGAGTTTACTGAAGCAGAATAAAGATTAAAAAAAAAGAAAAAAGGTGTGATGTGATGCTCAGCTACTTTCCTCTCAGCTTGTTTTGTTCTCCAGGAGTAGTGTCTCACCTGGTTTCCTTTATAAGCAGCATTCCTGTCTTCTCTGTGCAAGGCAGGAGGCCTGAGAAAGAGCCCACACCTCACAATCAATCTACCTCTCCCCTCCTCCTAGTCTAGGCCCTTGTATTAATGCACACAGAGGAGGAAAAAGAGGCACAGACACACACCTGCTTGAGGGACTTTCCTTCAAGGAACTGTCTTCAAGCCTCATCTGTGATAAGTTTAGTCTCTCCCCCTGGCATCGGTGATGGTGATGAGAATCAACACATTGTCTGTGGGTTGACCCTCTGAACCACACACATACACACACCATTCATAACTGACTCTGACCCATCCATGTACAGACCTGACTACATCAGGACTTTTTTTGTTTTTCACTTCATATGAGCGAGGGTTGTATTGCTAAAATTGCTAAAATTCAGAAATGTCTATTTGCATGATCACGTTCTTAGTATATGCACAATTAAAGAATGGACTTATCAGTAAAATATATTATACACCGGCATAACATTATGACCACCTTCCTAATATTGTGTAGGTCTCCCTTGTGCCTCCAAAATAGCTTTGACTCAACAGAGAATGGACATTTACCTTCTGAGGGTGTCCTGTGGTAGCCTGGCCCTCACCATCCTACGTTTCCGCCCGAAATTTGATTTCGGTCTGCCACGGAGTCTGGCCAAATTGCCCTTCCACGGTTCGCGTGTAACCGCACCAATCAGCGAACAGTTGAGTGATGACGTGAAACTCGCCTGCCGAGTTGCTTGTAGTCCAGCGATGCTTTTGATTTATTTAACTGGAAGCGGAAGTGGTAAGCGTAAGAGAGCCTGAACTCTGGCGCACAATATACGTCATTACCAAACGTTGCTGATTGGTTAAGGGAACTCGAATGATTTTAAACCTCAAAATAAGCATCCGCCCATTACGGAGACAGATTCCTATTAGCCAGACTAACGTGCAGACCGAAATCAAATTTCGCGCGGAAACGTAGGATGGCGACGACCAGGCTAGTCCTGTGGTGTCTGGTAACAGAATGTTGTTAGTGGGGGCCTTTGGGTCCTATGGGTTGAGGAGAGGGGCCTGTGGATCAGACTTGTTCCATGCATCTCATAGACACTTGATCAGTTTGGGATTTAGTGAATTTGGAGGCCAGGTCAACACCTTGTGCTGTTCTTCATGTTTTCTTGAGTTGCTCCTAAAACCGTTTTGTGTGTGTGTCTGTGTCAGGCTGCATCCTGCTGGGGATGGCTGCTGCCATCAAGGAGTGTCATTGCTATGGGGTGGGGGTGCCTGGTCTGGTCTAGTTGGATGGTTCATGTAACATCCACACGAATGCCAGCAGAACACTGTAGTCACAAGACGGTCAATGTTATTTACTTCTCCTGTCAGTGGTTTTAATGTTGTGGCTGATCTGTGTATGTCATGAAGTACAGATAAATCTGCAACTAATTTCTTCTGCAACAAAGTGGCTTCCAGTAAGACACTGAGCCACACAATTGTGTGGCTCAGTGCCATCCTGAACATATTCTGTATTCATACAGTCTTCTATTATCGTGACGAAAGATAAAACTGGGTCTCTCCTGGATGGCATTCATTCAGTTAGTTCAGTTATTGAGTATACTGGAACATTCCTTGTGTAGTGAGGCAGCACTCAGACTTTGCTTGCAGGCAATACAGATGACCGTCTTGTCACCAAAAAAAGACACTGATGACAAAATAAATTCAGTCATGTCAAACTACTGAAGCTTAATGGCAGAGCCGAAGCTCTAATTGGCTGCTCATTTTCTGTCCTGGCAGCTGCTGTTTGTTTTAGACTCGACTCTCTCTATCTCTGTTGCTGCTCTGATGGCAAGCTTGCGGGTTATAAGATTTCAGTGACGCATATTTTTGGACGGCTGCAGAATGCTTGAAGGAGCAGCTTATCCCTCTCTGATGGCTGATGGCTGTGAAGCGTGAGCCTTGCCTGATTTGATAAGACATGGCAACCACTCTGTTTGTTGCAGCCAAAAAAAAAAAAAAAACAGTCCCGACCCAAGACAATGTCTTCATTGTCTGCCTTTATATCACATAAGGTAGAGGTACTAGTGTAGTTTACATCAGCCTGAGAACCAATACACCGATCAGCCACAACATTAAAACTACTGACAGGAGAAGTAAATAACATTGACCATCTTGTGACAATTCAATGTTCTGCTGGGAAACTTTTGGACCTGGCATTCATGTGGATGTTACTTAGACATGTAG
>JASGAT010358660.1:0-21401 GCA_030220025.1 Chelon auratus | reverse complement strand
TCTTTTTGCATTTTGAAGCACTACTTAGAACCTTTCTAAGATCCAACAGTGCAAAATGTAAATTCTTGCAATTTTTCAACTGGTCTTACAATTTTGATCAGGAGTGTACAATCACTCCAGCGAATTCGGGTCTGTGTTGGGCTCTCCTTCCTAGGAAATGCCCAGAAAACCTTAGCTGGCTCCTTTCGAGGAGCAGCAGCTGTTCTGCTATTCTTCCTTTCTCTAAAGCTTAGGCCAGTCACCCTACAAAGGAACATAATTTCTGCCACTTATATCTGTGATGCCATTCTTTTGGTCACAAACCAAAGTTCAGCACCATAGGTCAGAGTTGGAACACAGACTAGTAAATCGAAAGCGCAGATACAGCACCTACATTACTGCTACTACCACACCAAACCTCCTGTCTATCTCTCGCTCCATTCTTCATCATTAGTGAGACACCCCACTTGACAACTTGAAAGCTAAAGGTGATGATCAAATGAAGATGACAAATGAGTGTCCAAATACTCACTGCTTGCAACTGATCGAATTACTGATTGTCCATTTTATTATTTAGACTCTGCTGCAGATGTGAGAGAAGAAAAAAACACAGACCTTTTTAAATATGCCAAAAACTGAAAATACAGCTTCGGAACAGTGAATACTGGCCATTGGCCCCTCAACCAGAACAGTGAATATTGGCCATTGGTATAGTACAATAGTATAGTATAAAATAAAATAGGATTTTTTAAACTACCATGCAAAGCAACGCTAGTGGTGTTCCCTTTAAAAATAATGTCATCAATAGACAAGATAAAAGGAGATACAACAGTGGTCCTGTTTGCACAGAATAATGTTTAATGTTTAAACTGGTTAATGTTCATCTGTCACTTTAAGCTTCTTTTTCCTATTCCTGTTTTACATTAATGTTGTTGGATATAATGGATGTTACATTCTGCACATGTAGCTAAAAAGGCTTTTTGTTTTAAACACCTCTTTTTTTCAGGTTATATGTGGATTTTAACGTACAAGAACAAAGCCACTGGATCTTATGGAGCATGGCGTTCAGTGCCATCCAGTAACTGGTAAGTATTTATTTCATATTACCTTGTGTATTTTTGATGCACGGTGGTTTCTTCTCCTGTCTTTCTCACTTTTCTTTCTTTCTCTTCTCTTCAGGGTGACTGCCCTTGTAGTCAAAGTGCTATCGCTAGTGGCACAGCGACAGACAGCAGCTTTTGGAATGCAGGGCCGGAAGGCTAAAATTGTACCAGAAGAAGAAATCAGGCATCCAGTCAGTTACTTGCTCTCAGTACAGAAAACGGATGGATCGTTCAGTGACCCACATCCTGTGTTACACAGAGAAGTCATGGTAATCTCTTTCAAAACAAAATATAATGTGGATGTTAAATTCTATATGCAAAAAAAAAAATGCTTATCAATTATTTGAATATAATACTATTTTTTATGTTTAATGCAGAAAGGCAAAGACCAAGGTGCAGCCATGACCGCTTTCATAACTCTTGCACTGAACCGGTCCCTACAGTTCCTGCAACCTGAAATGCAAAGTCAAGTGGTGAGCTAGTATAAGAAATTTACTGTTTTTTAGTTGTGACAAAATAGTGTCAGTCCAATGTCTGAGCGCAAACAATAATTTCTCAACAAATAGTTAATAAGTTGTCACGTACTTTTGTACAGACATTCATTGTAATTCACATTCAAAGAATCATATTGCCTACACGATTTTTAGTACAGACAATATTAGCCCTCCGCTACACTATTCATCTGACCAATGGTTTGACTATATTGCCTTTTATAAAGATGAATCCTAATGACTTGTGGTCCTCTGATGTTACATCTACTGCCATCAAGTCAAAAATGACATTTATTCAAAAATTTGGTTATGACCAAATTCATGCAAACTATATGAGATTCTCCCTAATCTCAGCTGTACTTGGTGTTTCATACTGTAGTAGAAAATGATTTCTTGTTGAAATAAGGTTAACATCAACATGTTGTAAGCTTGGTTGCATCAATTGTGCATAATTTGCAAGGAAAATGTATGTGCAAAAAATTAACTGCCTGCCTTTATAATACTTTGTACCAGGAAGCAAGCATATCAAGATCAACAACGTATCTCCTGTCACATCTGGAGCAACTTCAGCATCCTTACGCTGTAGCCATTACAGCCTATTGTCTTTCAGCTTGCATGCCAAAGGGAACAGAGCATACAAGAACATGGACAAAACTTCAGGAAATGGCTACTACAGGTATAACCAATCTAAGCTTAAAAATGTGAGAGATTATGGTTGCTCATTGTAGATAGGTTTTATTTGTCATATGCACAGTTATATAGTACAATGTACCGTAAGTACTGTCTTTTTTTAATTACTAGAGGAGAATGGTTGTTATTTGTGGACAACTAATAACAGTCCAGAGAATCACAAGAGGGCAGATGGCATCACAGTAGAGACAACAGCCTATGCCCTCCTAACTGCCGTGGAACTTGGACGTACACACTGGGCAGACAAAACAGCCTGCTGGTTAACCACCCAAGAAAACTATTTTGGAGGCTACAAATCATCACAGGTGATTACAATGCAAGATTGAGAATTACTTGAACCCAAGGAATCCCTGACTTTAGACTTTGTTCCTAATCTGTATGTGTTTTGACAGCATACTAATAAACAGAGTACATGTTATAATTGTTTCTTACCATGACCAGGATACCATCATGGCACTGGAAGCCCTCTCGGAGTATGAGCTAAAGAGGCTTGACACTCCCGAAACAAACGTAATAGCAGAGTTTTCAGTCCCGGGAAGGAGTGATGTTGTCACGCTTACACTGGCAAATAAAAAGGAGAAGGTGGAAGCAGACCTGCAGGTACCATTTATAGCAGCACATTTGAATATACTCATATCAATATTGAATTCATGACTAGAAGGACTTTTTTTCTTTTCTCTTGTGTCTGTCGTCCCAGAAACTTACAGGGAACAAAATTAGTGTGGAGCTGACAGGAAGAGGTGACGCCAAGGTTAAAGTAAGTTCAGTTGTATATTTCTGTGGCACTGTTCAGACCTGGTATCAACATCCGTCCTAAGTGGCCAGCCTTCAGGTACGCATTTAAGATCGGGTCACACAGACCACACAACGCTTCCTGTCCACCAACTCAGCTGACCTAATCCTGACACATAAAACATTTAAAAAAACAAAACAAAACAAAACATAAAACCACTATTTTGAATAACCACATGCAAAGTCAAAAGCACATAAGTGATGTCTAGTTATTAGTATTAAGAACTAACTAAGTCTAAACAGGAATTACCAAAATGATGTTGCTGTTTATTTGTAAATTGAAGGTGAGTGGATCTCAAGTGCAGGCTCGAGACACTAGTGGGGACTAGGGGTTGAACGACTCCTGATTTTTTAAAGTCAACTAGTCATGACGTCACACATAAAAACACAGTAGAGAGTAATGCTTTGCGACAATGACATCTGTATTCTTGACCTGAAGTAGGGTTCCACACATTGGTTCCACATCAACATCATAAACACCGTCAGCCTGACACTTCTATGTGGCTCTCGCTCGTCAAAAACAACAACTACAACAACTTATCAATACTTTGTGCTGCATTCTATATCGGCACCGTCAAGGATAAGCTGTGATTAAAAAAAAAAGAAAGAATTTTAAAAAAAAAAGCGTTATATCTCTGAATCTTTTCCCGTCTACTGCAAAGGTGTAATAACTTTAGACAATGAAATTTACCAGCAAGCTGTTTCTGTGAGTTTAATTGACTGCTGTTGAGAGGATTTGGACGTTTCTCTGCTAGTGATAGCAGGTGCCTTTTGAGATGAGTGTGTATTGCAGTAGTACTTAACTGTATTTCAGGACTGACTTACATATTGTGCATGTCATGGTAGAACGGTCCTTTAAGTGAAGTATACACTTGATAAACTGCTGCTAGTTTGCTGCAACGACGTCCGAGTTCTTATTGTCACGTGATCAGCGACTAGTCGATTTCCTGCTTAAAGCGACATGGCACAGCAGTAAAGTCGACTAGTCAACTAGTGGAGATGCATTTTAATGCACAGAGTGGACATATGTACTTAAAGCTGGATACCTGTGATCAGATCATTGCTGATACCAGGTCTGAACCGGGCCAGTGTTGTGTATGTTCTGAACAGGATTCACTGTTTATTATTTACTATATTTTATTTTAATTCCTTTCCATGGTAGACTGTAAAGGCTTACTATATACTGGAGCCCAAGGATGACTGTGCAGAATTGTCTATAAGTGTCACTGTCGAGGGGAAAGTGAAGTACACTGGTGAGTTTTCATAACTGATAACAAACCATAAAACACAGATGAAGGCTACACAGTTACTTTTATCTTTAATCTATGTTTCTAGCTCAGGTCCTAGAAAATTATGAATACTATGACTACGACACGGACGAGGAGAAACAGGCACGTGTGCCACGATCTGCAATTGAGTGGTTTGATGCTCGCACCCGAAACAGGAGAGGGCTTGACAACAACCCAAATACAGAAGATGTTACATACACAGTCTGTGTCAGGTTAGTTGAGTGAGATTCAAACATAGTCTGTGAAGGTTCTCAGTTATCCAGGTCATGGTATATCCAAAAAAGCGTTCCAAGAATTGAAGAAGCTACTCGGATGAGTGGTGAAACGTCTTCTCAAAGTCCAGTTGCCTATGTTAAACGCTTTTTTGGATATAAGCATTCACTAGAAAATAAGTGAGAGCAAGTTCACAGCTCCTGATTATTATCTTGCTCATCTTGTACTTTTTCATTGCTTTTTATTGTTTTCCTTTGTGTTGCCACAGCCTGAAAAGCAATCTTACAGGAATGGCCATTGCTGACATCACATTACTTAGTGGATTTGAAGTCAAAAGGGAAGACTTGGAGGCGGTCAGTAGTTCCCTCTATCTGTCCTTCATTGTTGTAATTGTCTGCTGAAAGTGGGAGGAGCTTAATTATGCACCTGTCATTCGGCTTTTTCACGTGAGATCAGGGCATTTACTTATTATAAAAGATTAACAACTGTGTAGACAATATCTGGTTGTTGGATAGATGTTAGTCTAGATAGAGACTAAAGGAAACCAGTGATCCAGGACATAATCCCATTTGTAACACCACAGTTTTTCTAAATTAAATAAATAAGATATGAATCAATAATAATCCATGCAAGCTGGTTTTTTTTAATTCCAATATACATTAGCTATTGTATTGAGCCCATAGGCATAGGAGAGTGATATCTGTCTTCTCATTTGACCTGAGCAACTATAAACATAGATCCAAACTGTTAAATGATAACAGAAAAAGCTGATTTCATTTCAATTTGCAGCCACTTCTTGATTTGCTGAAAATGAGGACTATGATATGAACCTATACAAAAAAAGACAAAAAACAACAAAAAATAACATAAACTTCTCCTACTCTGCAGTATGTTTCCATTACAGTAAAGCCCTGTTGACAAAGTATTAATCGGAGGAATTAACTTAAATTCTTGTTTTCCTTCAGTTGAAAAACGTCCCTGAACAATACATTTCCCATTACGAGGTCTCCCACGGAAGAGTGTTGATCTACTTCAATGAGGTGAACATTGCATAAAGTTACAGACAAAAATTATACATGTTCAACACTAAAATTATTTTTCTGTTTCTGTAGCTCTTTGAACAAGATGAATGTATCAGTTTTGATGCAACACAAAGCGTGGCAATTGGCCTCCTACAGCCTGCTCCTGCCCTGTTCTATGATTATTATGAACCAAGTAAGCTTTCCTATTTTGTATTTTCAGCATTTTTTTTTATTATTATTTTTTTTGGAGATCTTTCATAGCAGTGTATGAATTATTTGTGCTCTCTTTTCAGGCAGAAAGTGTACTGTGTTCTACTCTGCCCCACAAAGAAGCAAGATGGTCTCCAAGCTGTGCTCAGAGGATGTGTGTCAGTGTGCAGAAAGTAAGCTATAACTCTTTATAGACTATGTCCACATCAAGCCATCTAAAATTATAACAGTTTGTTTTTCTAGGCAGTTTGCACGGACCTCTGCCCACGTTGAAACTTCCTTGACACCAAGCTCCAAAAATGAACATCACGGCCAAAATCTGATAAGAAGTAGGACAGACAGCTCTGTTGGCCAGAGCATTTAATTCATGGCTACGTTTTATAACACAATCGATCTATGTGAATACAGAATGAGGGCAGTGCTAAATGACTGGTGACATTCAAAAATTGTTCAATTCCTGAAAATGATGAATAACAGAATCTGACTTCGGTACTTTGCTTCAACAGCCCCTTACTGTGACACACATACACAGTTAATCTGACAGCTCAGGTCACTTTATGTTCAGTCTTCTCCTGCTCACCTAGACTGTTTTTTAAAGCAGCCAAACTTACAATATGATTCTAATGAGCACTCAGTTTCCGCTGTGAGATAACTGAATGACTACAAAAAAAAAAAGATTGAGTCCTGTAAACACTGCATGTTTACCAGCAGTCAATCCCAAGATGCTGTTCAAAATGTTCAGGATCATGCCAAGCTGCAACCAGTCCGCTGCATATTCAGCTATATTACACATTTAAAAGAAACAATCACAAAATTACAAACCAAAAGTTTAGTGTTCTTACCTGACACCGTGTTAGATAACCTCAGACCCTCACTGGTCTGACTTGTGCTGTCATTTTGGAAAGGCTTCGTACTTCATACTGACAGCTGAAATGAAGTGAAAAACGGGTTGTTGTTTTTTTCCAGATTTTATTGGCTTGTTGTGGGGCCATAGTCACAAGCACTTGAAATGTTGTACTCTTCAGATTTTTGTAAATAAGTAAAATAATTTTCTTTTTCCTTTAGGACCCTGCCATAAACTACAACAAACATTCAAATTGCAAAAAAGACGAGGGATCACAAAGGAAGACCGTATGCTACACGCTTGTTTCTCCCCTGTAGTAGATTACGGTTAGTACAGTACACAAGACATTATGTACAAATAACATTATGGTAACTTCTCAAATCCTGTCTTTCATATACCAATATCATGTCTCAATTGTGCAACTGGAACGTTCAAATGAATATGTGTTAATCAAAGGTTGTTTTTTGTTGTATTTCAGCATACATTGTTGAAGTCATCAGTGTTTCTGTGAAGAGTAACTTTGAGCTGTACAAAACGAATGTAACTGAGGTACTCAGATCCCGTAAGTAGACTAACCTCAAGCCTTATCAGATCACTCTGAACATGAAATGGTTGATGTGCCATTATGTTTGCACGTGAAAGACCTTCCATGATCATCTACCATCTGTCCGCCAGATGGAGATTTGCATGTGAGAGAAAATTCTGTTCGAGTGTTTGCCAAGAGGCTTCAGTGCAAAGGGCGGTTAGAGGTGGGAACACTGTATCTCATCATGGGCAAAGACGGCGGCACGACCGATTCACATAAACAGTAAGTATTATCAACAATAACCATGACGGTATATTTTTACACTGACTGACCGATTTTCCTTCTGTTCACTTCCTCCTCCTTTTTTGTAGGATGCAGTATCTGTTGGAGTCAAACACCTGGGTTGAGAAAAAGCCCACTGAACAGGATTGTAGAAAAAGTGCCCATACAAAGCCTTGTAAAGAGTTTAATGACTTTACAGCCGAGTACAAGGTGGATGGCTGCAGACAGTGAACAAATCGGTTTGGTTCAACTTTTGTTTTCAGTCTCATTTTCAATTTAATACAGCGCTTTCTCATTAGATCCATTGTCTGCATGCAATTGCTGTTTGTGATATGTTACATTTATATTACAGCATGCTGTATATATGCTGGACATGTACTAATATAATCAAAGCAATGAGAGCAAAACATAGGAACATCTATAAGACGCTACCATAAGACACTGGTAGGCTAACGACAAATGGGTGACTGCTTCAGCTTGCCTCCACCACTCATTTCAAATGTTGCAACTTAAATGTAACCGCTCTTTATCTTTATGTTCATTATGGTGTTTCCACTAAAATAAACACTTCTTAATGTTGTCTGCCAAATGCATTTCTATAAGTATTATTGGTTGGTTCTATAGTTCCATGCACATTCAGTTCAGATCAGCTGAAATGAAACTCAGCACAGCCACAACACTTTGCTCTTTAATATGGGGAAAAATAAAATGAAAGTGAGATCTCAAAACAATTTGAAACCAGTTGTGCATTCCCTGATGCATGGTTTTCACCAATGTGAGAAATAGTGAAAAAGGTTCTCCTCATTGAGTCTTCATTTAGGTCAAGTTTCATTTTGAGAAAAGTTCTCCCAGTGATTTAGGACCTTTTTATTCATCACATTGGCGGAAATGCTTCCATATTTTCATGTCTCGTTCCGAACAGTGTGATTCAGTTGTGTCTAATTTAGCTTTCCTGTCAAATATATATTTATTTTTTTAAAGTTTTTTTCTTCTTCTTCTTTTACGGGCAGCAAAGGACCTAAGAGGGTTCTCTGTACTCAACGCAGCTCCCGTCAAAGTTGCCCCACCCTCCCTGCTGAACATCTACAGGCCTAGAAAAAGTGGGGAGGGGTTTTGAGTACCTGGTCGAATTTGGATCAATCATCCCCTCATAAGGATAAAAGTTCTCTATTAGAGAGTGTTAATATGTCTCCTTTCAAATGTGGTCAAATTAGAAACATGCAGCAGAAGGTACTCGGAGCAATTATATAATTCAAAAACGTGTGCAGAGAGAGCTGACGGGGGGGCATGTGTGAAGAGGCTGGGAACAAGCAAAGGCTTATGTGCTTATATTATTCTAATCTCTGAGGCCAGGTCCAATGTAAGCAACACGGGGGCACTGACCATCACTTCAATCACAGCTGAATCAATGCCCGCACTGTTTCAGCCTCGCCATTAGACATTTCATTAAATTTGAATCAATAAGGAGTAAGTAAATATGCAGACTTCAACGTCACGTATTTTCATCTCAGGATTACTTTGGTGTGCTGTTGGGAGACATTTGAAAAGTTGATCTGTTTGCTGTAGCCTCCTCAAAGTAATCAATGGCTTGTCGTGACTAAGCGGGGTAGACCTGTGGCCTCCGATCAGAGTCGTAATAAATCAAGAGCAGTCCCAGCGGCAGAAGTGGTTAAAGGTTTGTCACATTTCATTTAGTGGTTCTAATCACATTTGGCTGGTTCTCAGATTTATCATAGCTCAGGAAAAATATTGACTGCAGAGACTGGATGATAGATTTACTTTTGGTAGGTTTGTGTGTTGCTGTAAGGAATTTACTGTAAATAAGCATATTCCATGAGTACGTGCTGACATTTCAAATGTGCTCGAGCAGCACCTGTGAACTGTCGGTGGAAAGGGGAAATGCTCTTGTGTGATCAGGTGTATTTTCTTAGGTGTGCATTAGCCTTAGCAGAAAGTATGGCTCCAGCCATTTTTCCAAAGGCCAAGACAGGGTCAGCGGTTTGAGGGTGGTCCATGGCGCAGAACTGAGCGAAGGCGGAGCTGTTCCCGGATGCTGCCAGCAGATGGAGTGGGACCACCCACTAAACACCCACACACACTAAACAGACAATTACTTTTTTTTTACCTCAATGTGAAGGTGATTTGCTCTGTTGTGAGAAAGATATTTTTGTATGTCATCAGAACCGTCACTTTATGAACACAGTGGATTTCCTGCTATGACAAATCAAGATGTCCGCTGTGGTCAACAGAGAAACAGTCAGCTGGCGTTAACGAATGTCAGCACAATATGAAGGTTTTGGTGAAGGATGGTTTTCTTTCAGATTATAAACATATTTTATATAAAAGGATCTTGCACGCCTGGGCCTGTTATTACTATTTTCTTGGCCTTTTATGTTTTTATTAGATAGTTACTGGTTAAGAGAGACAATAATGGGGTTAGAGAGAGGTTGGCATGCATAAAAGGGTGCAGGTTTCAATCAGCCTTCAGTCAGATTATGGCTTCATGTCAGATTTAATTCCACATTTAAGTGAATACTCTTTGTCTTTAGACGTCGCTGCTGTGTTGGTTGATGCACATCCTTTTTGGGTTCCACAGCTTTCCTCTAATCATGTCCAAAAACTGAAAAGCAAATTTATGAGGTGATACACAAGCCCAACTCAAGAACAATTCCCTTTGTTTTAAGCAAGCAGCATTGACATGGAAGCTAACTGGCTCACTGTAGAGCATCAGTGGCTCATGTGACATACACCGATCAGGCATAACATTATGACGACCTTCCTGATATTGTGTAGGTCTCTCTTGTGCCTCCAAAACAGTTATGACTCATCAGAGAATGGACATGGGTCTTCTGAGGGTGTCCTGTGGTGTCTGGTAACAGGATGTTGTTAGTGGGGGCCTTTGGGTCCTATGGGTTGAAGCGATGGGTCTCTGTGGATCAAGTTTGTTCCAGTGCATCCCACAGATACTTGATCAGTTTGGGATCTAGTGAATTTGGAGGCCAGGTCAACACCTTGTGCTTTTTTTCACATTTTTCGAGTTGTTCCTAAACCATTTTTGTGTGTGCCTGTGTCAGACTGTATCCTGCTTTGGATGGCTGCTGTCATCAAGGAGTGTCATTACTATGGGGTGGGGGTGCCTGATCTGGTCTAGGTGGGTGGTACATGTCTAAGTAGCATCCACACGAATGCCAGGTACAAAAGTTTCCCAGCAGAACATTGTATTGCCACAAGATGTGTCAGTGTTATTAATTTCATCTGTCAGTGGTCATAATGTTGCGCCTGATCAGTGCAAGTTCATGTAACTACTACATGACATTACTACTAGTTCTGCCACACAGGTAACCTGTCTTTCAGTATCAGAACATAATGTACCTGCCAAAAATACCTATTGGTAAACATGTGTTTTACTCTGTGGGCTCCTACACACTCACACAGTCATGTACTATACAGAAGGAGTAGACATAACAGTAACGAGGAAGCTGTTTCTTCAGCATTATAGTTTCATGGAAAACGGTTTTGTGATCTCACTATCTTCATACAATTACATAATTAATGTCAGAGCATGATGCAGCATCAATATGTATTTAAAAACAAACACAAACAGTGGTCTTTGCTCCGCTGTAAAATTAGGAGAATGTCACCTATATGGCCTGTTTGCTCTCAACCCTTGATATACTTGTCTTCATGTGGTTTACAAAAGGTGGGATGGTGGGTGGCCATTTGGTCAGAGATGCCGTGCCTTCACAGAGCATTCTTTAAATCTGGTGGATATGTGGTCGCTTACATAACTCCCACGTAGTTACATCTCATTACCTCCAACAAACGGCCGATTCATATGGCGAGAAGTTCCTGTCCCCCAGGGTCAGCGCTGAATACCTGCAGTGTTGTGCTGTGTATTCCAGCTGAATCATGATTCTCAGACCGGGGCTTTATTCAATCAAAGGCTGTGTGTCGATGCTCGCGATGTCTGGCATAAGTCAAGTTACATGCAGCAGACAGTGAAATAAGTCATGAGCTGGAACATGCAGACTGTTTAATGTTACATGTCAGACAATTTACTGTACATACTAAGAGAGGAAATAGTGTTTCTACGTGTAATCATATTCAATTGTAAAATTGCACAAAAAAAAGGAACGTAGACCGTGTCACCTTGGATCAGCTGTTGTTAAATCTACCTATAAAATGAAACTTAAATATGTAAATATGCAACAAAAATATGTAAGAGAATCTAAGTGAGTAATTGGCCGTATATTTGATTCACAAGTTTGTGTAAAAAATGCCACTGTTTTTGTGAGTCCAATACAAATATTTTCCATGGTGGTTGAGAGAGTGGGACCACTAGGTGTGGTGGAGGGGCGCGGGGGCCTCTGGGAGGAGGTGGGGTGGGGTGGGGTTCCCCTTAAGTAGGAGCAGACTTTATCACTCTCCTCCTTTCTAGTGGCGGTCCTTTCTCTCACCTCTTCCCTCCCAGATCATATCCAGCAAGTCTGCGTGAGCTTTTCCAATCAGATGGAGGGTGCAACACAAAGACAGAGATAAAGACAAGAACTGAATCATTATTCTGGTAAGTTCCTCTTTGTTTCGTTTTATGACTGCAGTAATTCGAATGAATGGACCCATGCTACTGGTACCTGTCTGATTTCTGTCTGATATTCTTTCAAATATTAATGCCTTTATAGAACATAACAATTTCCCTTCTTATAATGGAGGGGAAATTGTTATTTTTATGGTTTTAATTATTGCATTAAAACAATTATAAATAATAGTTGCAGTATAGTTTTTAGTGCACAAACTCCATAGTCTGCTGTACCCAGTTAATCTTTATAAACTTTAATTATTTTTCATTCTCACAAAATGAATGCTGGCCACTGTCTATTTTAGAAGTAGCTATTAATCCCATTGGTACCGCAGCACATGAATCAATTAATTCATGCAATGTGATGAAACGTTCTGGCTCTGACTTATGGCACACCATCATACAATTTTGGTTGGCTGCATGATTTGTTTGCTTTTCTACACATTCAACGAGAAGACTGGACATATTTCTTTTAGCGGTTTTATGAGTTGTGGGTGCAGGGGATTATGTAACCTTCTGTATAGTGAAAGACATACAGTGTCCCTCAGTTCTGTACAGTGACGCTCTGTTACCCCTCAGTGTAGTCTCACTAGCAGACTCTCTGGATTTCCCGCTCAAGTCACCTTCTTCCTTCCTGTTCAGAATCTGCTAATTTAGATCTTACTTGGTTTGGCAAGCTGCTGACTTGTGACTGATTGGAACAAGATTTGAGACTTATATTTGCCTTTTCTGCTTTTAATAGTCTGCTACTGTAATAAAAACATTAAATATTATTTTTTACGCAAAGTGTTTTTGAATGATTTTTTACAAGATACTAAGTCTATTTGTGTGTCTTGCACATACACAAAGACATTTTGGCAGCAGTGACGGAAGGAAGATGGAAGGGCATGCGTAGTAAAATGTAAAACTCAAACAAAAGGGTTTAATATGCTCCCATAATTAAATGATTGTGCATTTAGTAGTTTAATAGTTTAATTAGCCAGGTCACTTCAGAGCAAGGCACAAAACCTGAAACTATGAAGTGAAGTTTCTGAGTTGCCACTTTTTTTTGAGGAGTGTGAATAGGTACTCTGTCCAAATTCAAATATTGCTTTTCCCTTTTTCTTTTCTTTTCAAGGAAAGACCTGGCACCTAATAACTGGCCGCAGAAGTGTAGGCGAAAGAGTTAATATTTTTTGCAGCAACATATATACTGATCCTCTAAAGGTAAAACCATCTCTAGCTACAACTGCTGGCACAAAATGTTGTTTACTCTAGGACTTTTCCTCCTTCTCACCCCATTGCCCTCCTTTCAAACCACGACCAATGAGAAGAGAGACGCCACAGGAAGTGACGTGACCAAACCCAATGCCGTTTTCACCCCTTCAAAACCAAAAACCACTGCTGCCCCTGTCAAACAGAGCGTTCACCCCACCCCCAAGCCAAACACAGTTAATCAGACAGCTTTTCCCACTGTAGCCACCAACCAAAAACCTCCAACTGTCAACGTTACAGCGGGCACCAAAAGCAAGCCCAGTCCGGTAGTAATTCAAACTGCTCCCTCAGCAGCAGTAAAGGCTACTACAACCAGTGGCACCATCACCAACAAAGAGAAGCATACAGTCTCAGTCAACCAGACTGTTCTAGCTAAGTCTCCCTCAGCCAGTGACGCAAAGGCAAGCAAAAACAAGATTGCTCCCACTGGAACTCCAAATCTGCAGTCAACAACTACTAAATCTGCCCCAGCCAGTGCTGCCAAAACAACCAAAGACAAACCCCAACCTTCTGCCAATCAGACTGTTTCAGCAAAATCTCCTTCGACCAGTGAAGTAAAGCCTGGCAAAGACAAGCCTGCCCCCACTGGAGCTCCAAATCTGCAGTCAACATCCACTAAATCTGCCCCAGCCAGAGCCGCTAAAACAACCAAAAACAAACCCCAACCTTCTGCCAATCAGACTGTTTCAGCAAAATCTCCTTCAACCATTGAAGCAAAGCCTAGCAAAGACAAGCCTGCCCCCACTGGAGCTCCAAATCTGCAGTCAACATCTGCTAAATCTGCCCCAGCCAGTGGAGCTAACGTGACCAAAGACAAATCCCAGCCTTCTGTCAATCAGACTGTTACAGCAAAATCTCCTTCAACCAGTGATGGGAAGGCTGCCAAGGACAAGAATGCCACGACTGTAGTTCAAAATGTTCCATTAACATCCACTAAGTCTGCTCCTGCCAGTGGCACTAAAACCACCAAAAACAAGCCCACAGCCTCCGTCAATCAAACCACTGTTGCTAAATCTCCCCTCACCAGTGATGTGAAGTCCAAAGAAAAGCAAGCTGACACAAACGTTGTAAATGCTCTGCCAACGCCAGGAAAGACTACTACGGCTGGAGTTTCGTCAGCTGACAAAGATAAGGTCACAGCCTCTGGCAATCAGACCACCTCAGTGGTGGTCAAAGTTCCCAGCACCACCAGCAAAGAAAAGCCTGCACCTTCGCAGCCAATCAAGGTGGTGATCAGTGACGGCTGTGACTCAAGTCACACGAAGGAGCAGGAGTTAAAGCTGAAGCCTGGCGCTCCCCTGGTGATGACGCATAAGATCAGCTTGTTGCCTGGCGGCTGTAACGGGGGATGTGAGACCGAGATGGCCGCACTGAAAGGACGTGTGGACCGATTGGAAAAAGAGATGTCCTTTCTAAGAGAGAAATGTATGCCTTTCTAAAATCTTTTTCAATATACATTATACTATATTTGGTACAACTCATTAGAAATTAGACTGAATTATTGTGGTTCTTTTTGTTCCTGTCCAGGTCCATGTTCTGCAAATTGTCCAAATGATTGTAGTGGCAATGGGGAATGTGAGAAGGGGAAGTGTATTTGCGACCAGGGATTCATGGGTCCGGACTGCAGTAAGTGTGCACAAGGCTCAGAGTGTAATAAAAGTAAGTGACTCTATTATAAGAAAATGAGAAAATAAAATAGCTTTATTTGACTGATTGCTAAAATCTATTTTATATTTTCAGATCCTGACAAGGGGAAGGCCAAGGCATCAGTGGAAACAGTGACCCTGCAGTCGAACAAAGACAAGGACAGCGTGCAGGAAAAAACTGCCAAAGCAGAACATACTCTTTTACAGAAGAGGGAGCAGAAAAAGGTGTCTGAAGACAAGGAGACTGATGCTAAACCCAAAGTGACCACCAAAGCAAAAGCTGGTGTCATTAAAACACAGACAAAACAAGAGGCTACTGTCAAAAAACTAATTTTTCAGAGTTCTTCGAAACCAAAAATCAGTCGCCCAACTGTTGGGCAAGTTCTCCTGAAACATGAGAAAGGAAAACAAGAAGAAGCCCGTAAAGGCAAAACAACAGTCCTGGACAGTAAAAAAGTCCTCCAGAAAAATGAGCCCAAGATTGTAAAGGAAGGAACTTCTGGTAAAGCTTATCCTAAAACTGAACAACTGAAAGATGAACCTCAAACTAATATAACACAGAGTAATGGAAAGAGAATCAATGGCACGACTAAAAGTGTGACCGTTCACTCCAAGGTTCAATTAACAAATAAAACCAACCTAACCAGAACAAACAAGGAATCCCTGGAGCAGTCCACTCTGGCTGAGAAGAATGTTACTCAGTCATCTAAACAAACTAAGATAGTTAAAGTGAGCACTGTGAATGTACAGTCTGTGGATAACAGAAAAACAGATGCTCCCAAGACTGGAAAAGGGAAAGGGACGCAGAAGAGTCAGTATATAGTGAATGCAACCATCACGGGAAGATCAGATGAGACTAAAGTTCATCAAGAGAAAACAACTCTCCATGGCTCTGGGGTGAGCATCAGGAAAAGTGGAGGATCTGGATTAGGGTCGGTAAAGGCTGTCAACATCTCTTCCTACAGCTTTACTGTCACATGGTCAGCCCCACAAGGGATGTTCAAGAACTTTACAGTGATCAGGAAAGAGCCACGGATGGAGGGCGATGGAGACGAACATGAGGACTTTGAAGAAGAAGCACTTGAGGGGGACAAGGCCACTCCAGCTAAGAACACAACTGAAATCCTGGTCCAGAGTGAGAGCACCAACACAACTGTCTCCTCTGGCAAAGCTGTTGTATCAAGAGGTAAAGGTGAAACTAAGAGGATTTCCATGGTGGTCCCTGGCAGTGTACGTTCTGTCGAGTTCAGCAATCTTAGAGCAAATACACGCTATGTCCTGCATATATATGGCACTACAGCAGGGAGAAGATCAAAGGTTCACAGAGTTACTGCTACCACAGGTAATCACAGTACATCATATTCCTCAATATCAACAGGGACAAAATGAATATACTATGTATTCACTAAAGACCCCCTTGTTTGTTCTTGCCAGGTCCTGAACCAGCCACAGAAATGGTTTTCAGCAATGTAACAGAGTCTTCTCTCACCATTTCCTGGTCCAAACCAAAGACCACTTTCACAGGCTTCAGGATCACGTACATCAACGTTGTCACAGGTCTGTCAAACACTCCTTCTATACACTGCATGACAGGACAGACTTTTCTTGCCTAAATTTACTGGTGGCGTGTTACGTATTTCATTCCGGTCTTTGTAATCGTCCTGTCAGGGGAGAGCCGTTTTGTGACTGTGGGTTCTCAGCAGTCTCATGTTGTTCTGTCCGAGTTGTCTGCTGGATCTTCCTACATAATCACTGTAACTACAACACGAGGCCAAGCCCAGAGTGATGCTATCACATCCATTATCACAACAGGTACTCGGTTAGATATGTTTCCCACCATGAACCTTTGCTTTTATTTTGTCTTAGAATGTTAGAAAAGGAAATAAATGTACTATGGATTGTGTTTTGGCTGCAGTGCCTGCCCCTCCAACACACCTTCAAGTCATCAATGTGACTGATACCAGAGCTGTCCTGCAATGGACTCCCAGTTTGGGCAAAGTAGACCGCTTCATCCTCAGCTATGAGTCCTCCAAGAGTGAGTGTGGAGACACTACCCTAATGACTAATGACAAAATGCTAATAGCTAAGCTAGCTGTTAATAATTCTCCTTCTGGCCACAGCTCCTAATGTGACAGTGACAGTGATGCTGTCAGGAAACTCAGTGGAGCACCAGCTGAGAGGTCTGCAGAGAGGAACCCTGTACACGGTCAAAGTGCTGAGCCAAAAGGACAGTCTCCAGAGTATGGCCATCTCAACTACATTTACTACTGCAAATGGTAAGTAGAAGGGGTTCAAAACACACTGAAATCATGACTGTTTACACATTAAATGCTCGTATGCAAAATGGGAATGAAATACCTTCCCATAATTCGTAGATTTCACTGTCTACAAAGTTTTAAGTGAGTAAACTTGACGCCAGTTTCCTCCTTTATCATGTCTCTTAGTGGTTAAAGCCAGTGAGGTTGGTGCTCGTTCTGCAGTGATAGCCTGGAGATCGACTGTTGTTTATCACAGCTACAGAGTGGTCTATCAGGTGGCAGGAGAGGAGACAAAGGTGAAAAGTAATCCCTCATCGCTGCCGCATAATAGTACAAATCCCTGACACTCTACACAAGACCTTCTTCATTTGTGTTTTTGTGTATATATCAGGAGGTGATTTTGGATGCCACCCTCACAGAGTACAAGCTTACCGGGTTGTTGCCCATGTCACGCTATATTGTTGTGGTACAAGGCGAGAAAGATGGACACTACACATCTGTTGTCACCACAGAATTCATCACAGGTGTTGTATTATAAGTAATGTAAACCCAACTAATGAGTTTGCCTTAGCATCAAGCTAAACAACATTTTTACTGTATTCTTCAGGTAAACTGCGTTTCCCATTTCCTACCGAGTGCTCACAAGAGCTGCTGAACGGAGCTCTGCAGTCAGGAGAGGTGGACATCTACCCGCAAGGAAAAGACGGGAGAGCAGTCAGAGTGTACTGCGATATGGAGACTGATGGAGGCGGATGGACAGTATGCGAAAAACTGCTTTTACTTGAATCAAATGTTTAACCGCACAAATGACATAATGGAATAAGACAGAACCTTGTTTGTTTAGGTTTTCCAGAGGAGGATGAATGGAAAAACGGATTTCTTCAGAACCTGGAGTGAATACGGCGCCGGCTTCGGAAACCTGAGCGAAGAGTTCTGGCTTGGTACATTTACCTCTTATTGTCATTGTTGTATCTAACTCAAAAATAGAGTTCAATAAACCGCACTTTGTACCTGCTCTGTTCAGGAAACGAGCTCCTGCACAACCTAACCAGTGTCGGCCCGGTGAGTCTGAGAGTGGATATGCGATCTGGAAATGACACCGCTTACGCTCACTACGCCAACTTCTCAATCGATTCAGAGGAGAGGCACTATACTCTAACAGTGTCAGGCTACACAGGAACAGCAGGTGAGTTTTTTTTTTTTTTTTTAAACTTGATTTAAACTGAATATTCATAAACAGGTACAGTATATATCTGACTATAAATGCACTCTTCTGTCAGGTGACTCCATGAGGTACCACAATGGGCGTCCATTCTCAACCCGAGACAAGAACCCTGATACTCTGGGGATCCACTGTGCCAGGGCCTACATGGGAGGCTGGTGGTACAAGAACTGCTACAAGACCAACCTCAATGGTCTTTACGGCATCAACAGTAATAATCAGGTACGATTGACCTATGCTTTGGATTTTAAAGGTTTGTACAGCACACAGGCCAAATACAAATGAGTTTCTGTTTCTGTTCTGATATAGGGAATAGTCTGGATTGACTGGAAAGGTAAAGACTCCTCCATTCCCTTCACTGAGATGAAGTTCAGACCCTCCAGGTTCTCCCCTGCAACTCATGGCTAAGGATGCATCAATGTCCGAGAGCTCTCCAACCAGAAATCCTTACAACCAACAGAAAACCAGAGCCCTAGAAATCTGGACGACAGCTGATCTCACAGTTGCTGAATGTCTCTTTCCAACTGAAATTGCACGCAACATTTTTGATAAATAAAATGGAAGTTTGATTTCAATGTGCAGAATTTTTTTTTTCTGAGCTGTTTTCGTAGGAAATATAACAACAAAATGGAGAAATGTTGTATTGTACCGTTTGTATACTGTTCTACAGCTCTGCCTGACCCATCCATTTCAGCACAGTTTTATTTTGACTCTTGTGCACCACATGGTATGCCATCCCACTACTACTGTTGTTAAATATGCACTGTCATTGGAATAAATGTGGCTAATGTGGGTCTGAAGAGTCTTTCCTTTCTTTGTTTGGTCAAAATAAATTAAAACGCACCACAGTCTCCTTCTTCCCTGCATGCCGGCCCCACAAGATAAAGAAACAACAGTGGGACTGATTACCATGTCGACTGCAATGTGTTATCATGCCCTTCAGCGATTCCTGGCCGTGTTTATCGGGCTGTCTCTTGTTGCGTGTGTTGCATTATCTCCTCATCACAAATGTTGACCCAAAAAATATTTAGATGTCCTCGAGTTTAGTGAAAATACCAACAATCATATCAAGTTGGGGAGCTGTGAGACTGACACAGCTATAAAAGTGAAGAGCAGTGTGCTGACCAGCTTCCTGAAGAGGGATGCCAGCAAGGAAACATGATAGAGATATCACTGGTCAGCGTGGGAGCTGTATGCCTGGTTGTTTTTCTGTTCATGGTGCTGAATTGGAAATCTGGTCAGAGAGACACACATCCAGGGGAAAATCATAAAGGAAATGTGTCTGCAGGTAAATATTTGTTTAACGTCTTGATATTAACATCTTAAGGTTATTCTTTCTGTACAGTATTTACTGAATGCGACCATTACATAACACTTAGGCAACTACTTCAACCACAGAAACTGATTAACCGATCTCGTCGATTTCCATCATGAGCAAACATTCTCAGTCTGTCTTGCCTTTCTAACTCTATTTAGGGGCCGAATCTAGATTTCCGCAGTGCCTCCATCAGTTTCTTCCTCGCTCCTCATCTCCCTCCCTCCCAGGCCCTCCCAGCTTCTTCCTCATAGGCAACATGATGGAGCTGGCACACGATCATCTACCAATTCACCTGAGCAATCTGGCTCAGCGCTATGGAAACATTTACCGCCTTAAATGTGGAAACACAAGTAACCCTCCCTTTGTGGATTTTATACAGTTTTATGAGATCCCTTGCTGACGTAACAATAAGCAAGTCAAACTTTATCTATTGTGTTTTTCCAGCTATGGTGGTACTGAATAGTACTGAATTTATAAGAGAAGCTCTGGTGAAGAAATGGTCTGACTTTGCTGGGAGACCTGTTTCATACACAGGTAAAGATCTCTGTTTCTTTGGCCTTCTTTGGGATACAATACAATCCATACCTGCTGCATGTCTTCATGACCTCTCTGTATCAGGTAATATTGTGTCTGGGGGAGGACGCACCATCTCTCTCGGAGACTATAATGATGAGTGGAGGGCACATCGTCGTCTCGTCCACAGTGCTTTGCTGCGCTGCTGCCATCAGTCTTTACACGATGTGATTGAAAGACAGGCCCTGCATCTGAGAAAGGTACAGAAAAGGAACAAGCTGTTCACCTGGAGAAAACCCAGCTTCAGTTCTAAAAAAAAAAAAAGTCTGTGAGGTGATGGCAGAGATCCAGAGAGAGGAGAAAATGCTGGGGAATTTCCAAAGTGATCACATGAACAGATCCGCATGCTTTTTAGGTTTTGATGGACTACAAAGGCAGCGCTGTCGATCTCTCAGAGGATTTCACGGTGGCAGCCAGTAATGTCATCACCACTTTAGCTTTTGGAAAAGAAGTGAGTCACAGTCACAGTTCACATTGCACAAGAAATGATAAATGATTAAACCTACAAATGAACAAGTGTGGTTGTTCCAGACCAGTCCAGGTCTTCAGTTTCTGTTACCTTTTTTAGGGGTTGTATATTTTTCCCATGTAATTTATTTATTTACTTGTATTGTGTCCAGTATGATAAAAGTTCTTCGGAGCTGCAGCAGCTGCACAGCTGTCTGAATGAGATCGTTGCTCTGTGGGGATCCTCTTGGATTTCTGTTCTGGACTCCTTCCCACTGCTCAGAGTCAGTAAATTTTCACCATCCTTACTGTCATTCACACCGTGTGAAACCAGAATCATGTTTTAACAGGTTTTATGTCATTGTTCTCTGAAAGAAATTACCCAATCCTGTGTTTGCCCGTCTTCTGAGAGAGGTGGCCAGGAGAGATGAAATTATAAGAAGACACCTGAACAATTACAAGGTTGGCAACGAGAGATAATAAACAATACATGGCTTTTTTGTGCTAAAATTGTTATTAAGACACAGCTGAAACAGCTAAGATTGATGTTGTTTAGTGACTGAACACGTGTAATAAAATCCAAAAAGCACTGTGAGTAAATTCACACTGTACTCATACTATTACTTTCGCTTTGTTACTGTATTTGTACAGTCACAGGACAAAAAA
>JASGAT010358659.1:0-10584 GCA_030220025.1 Chelon auratus | reverse complement strand
GATGATACCCTCTGTGTAAACTGCAGCACAGAAGATTACTGTACACTGTTTGAATTAACTGACTATAAACTTAGCATGTTCTTCACCAAATGCACCTACAAAGAACTGCAAGGTGCACAAGGACAGACAGATAAAATCAATAAGTATTACCAGGAATGTTGCACACAGTCAAACCGAAGTGATTGGAGTGAAATCTGCAGATAAAACTATAAACTGTGCTGTTGTTTGTGGAATTAGCTGCAGGTGTGCAGGGAGGGACAGGTCACGTGATCAGCAAAGCAAATATACTCGATGGGGGCAACTGGTGGACTGGTGTGAAATAACAAGGCATCTTTAATACAGCAGCTTCTGCAACAAATAATGACTATCTCTCCATCTATCTATCGATTACGAAAATTAAAACTAATCATAAGACACCTATCAGAATCTACAACAGTGACTTGGGTAATGTAGAATCTTGACAAATACAGACAGCTAAAATAAACTAACTGCATACTTAATATTCATAAATCTTATTGAAATTAGGATAACAAGTTGTCCCACATTTACAAAAATAAGTAAGTATATAGCTGAAAAATTATCAAAGCACACAAAAGCAAGGATTTTCAGATTAGACCAGTAGTTTTCAATCACTCAACTTCCACAAATGATCTTAAAATAAATCTGAAGGGGTCAAGTTCTTCAGAGTAAAGTTAAATTGTTGTTTTTTTGCTTGTTTTACTTTTGAAATAGTTGAAACTTTCACCCTTTAGCCTGCACGCAGGCTGTGAGTAGAGGCAGATAAACAGAGAGAAAAGAAGGTATCATCTTCCAGCGTTATATTAACTGCAATCATATTTACTCTTCTCCCTTTTATCAGATCGCTGCTGTTTGTCAGGAAGAAAGAGGCTTAATGTCCTTTCAGACTAATGTCTGTCCGGCGCCACAACTTTCTCTCCGTTCTCTCAGCCAGCAGGACTCATCAATAGGATTTTCTGTCTGGCTCTCTCTACATTATCTGCTGGCACTCAGGCTCCTCCAAAGCCTTGGACTGCTCTCCATTGCCTGAGATGGCGGTGAGATGGAATAATAAATGTGATTACCCCACTACTTTTACAGAATGAAATGACCGCGCTTAAATCCACATTCATGGAACAATTCATGTTAACAGTTCTTGGAAATTCATCCAGTCAGTTAGCAACCACAAAGTGACACAAAATCACCACTAAACAGGAAAAAAAGACCAGAAACTGATGCAGAACTAGAATTGACGTCTTATTACCATTAGGTTAATTGGTGATTCTAAATTGGCCGTAGGTGTGAGTGTGAATGGTTGTCTTTCTCTCTGTGTTAGCCCCGCGATAGCCTGGCGACCTGTCCAGGGTGTACCCCCGCCTCTCGCCCGATGACAGCTGGGATAGGCTCCAGCAGACCCTGCAACCCTTAACAGGAACAAGTGGTTACAGAAGATGAATGAATGAATGTTTTATGTCTCCACCAACCAGTCAAGCTGCACACTCACAACATATGTAAGGAACAATTTGAAAACAGTGCAGAAGAGCTTTTACCTTAGATGCCTGTGATTCTTCTTACATTTTCAAACTGTCATGTAACATCATCAGTTTGTATCATAAGATTCCACATGTACGCTTTAGTCAGACATTTGTATCTATGACAGACATATGTTTATCTTGCTGTTCTCTTCTCTCTTTCTTCTGTCTGTACCCGGCTGGCCTTAGGCAGATAGCTCCCTCCATATGAGCTGGGTTCTGCTAGGTTTCTTACTGTTAAAAGGGAGTTTTTCCTTGTCACCGTTGCCCTCAGGCTTGCTCTGGGGGTTTCAATTGATTTGATTTGATATAAAATATTATGAATTGTTAACATATGGCCAGAAAAGTGTTTTGTTCAGTCACAGACATCTTTGGCCTCCAAAACTATCACAAAGAAATGCAAAAATAACAATGAAACACCAAAGAAAGCAAAACAACCACAAAACATGCCTTTACCATGTCATAGTGAATGAACAGCATCAGAACAGCATACAAACGTTTCTTTTAATCAGTGTCCTCGTCTGAACGTCACCTAAAGAGCTCGTTAAAGCTTGATTTAGCTTTCAATTAGCTTACATGTCAAAACGCATTATGGCCACTACATTACAAGTGCTAAATAGCTAAGCAGCTAGCGTAATGCGCTAATCGCGATTAGCATTTTGATTTTCCCAAACTAACTCTTAATGAAGCTGTTCGAAATTACACACACAGAAGTACTTACATTTCATGAGTCTTAAAATGTAGTTTATCTGTTGACAAACCATGTACTCACAATTATAACAGTCGTAATTGTTCCTCAGCTTTGGTTCACAATTTCCACCTCGTTAGCTATTAGCATATACCTCTGTAAGCTAGCCTTTACATCTTTCTGATTGGACAGTCCTTAGACAGACAGTTATTATGCGCTTAGCAAACAAACTATTTTAGTCTTTTACATTTATTCTACGAACAACAACATGTAATCATTAGTTTTATTTTATGTTATGTAAGTGACCGTACCCCTCATTACATCTGCAGATATAGATTCATCAAGACGTTTAGTTGATTGTTTATTTGTTTATTCATTTTATTTGTGGGCATTTTTCAGAGCACCCAGGGACATCTAACATAAAACAGCACTGCGTATCATAAGAATAAAACATACAATACAATACAAATGAAAGCAGATTTAAAAAGTTTCTTTGGGAAATGTTTCATTGTATGTAGGCTATGCACTGCTTCCAGAGCTGCATTAGTGAAAGTGACCTAGTAAAGACAAAAGTAGAAGAAGAGAGGGAGACAGACACAGTAAGAGAGGCAGACTTTTGCTCATTCACAGCACTAAATAGAGCAGGTGGCTTCAGCTTCCTTTGTGGGCCTTTTGGCAGAAATTTATGAGACTGTTTTGTTGGCAATTGGGCAGTGTGCATTTAAGTGTTTGCAAACTATCATCTGCTTCATATGCTCGTGTCTTTGTGTTTTGTGGTGGTGATGTCCCAGGACTTTGCATCACTCTGAATGAAATACATGCTAATATTGTCATACAGGAGTTTTGGGGGGTTGCTAGGCATGCTACCTGAGTGTCTTGCATGGCAGCCCAGTGCCCCAAGTGTGCTCAGCTGGATGGATTAAATGCAGAAAACAAATAACTTGCACGTGTGTTCATATAGTATATACATGGCCAAAAGCTGATTTGATTTGTTGTTGTTTTTTTAAGAACTTTAATTTTCATAAGCTTGACACATTTTGCATGAAGGAATGATATATTTTCTGGTCAAGAGTAATTTTAACTAAGTACCAACAAAAATGTACTTAAAAAATAAAAAGGTGGATACTACAGTTATCATTTAACAACTCTGAAGATGCAGGTTTAAAACTAAGTTCAGATCTTTTATGAAACATTATTTCTGAATGATGATAATCTTAACTCCTGGTATGTTTATTAAATTTATATTTATATGTTGGTGTAGTAAATACACTTGTTACAACTGTGGTTTCATGTAAAGCCTAAAATGATTGTATTATTATATATTCAAATGCCTAGTTTCGTCCAGGTAACAGTCTATGCTCAAAGATATGTATTACATTCATACAAAACTGTTTTGACAGTCAAATACTAAAAATGATTTAATATTCTGAGCCCAGAACCTAAAAGGCACAAACATTTCCAGCATTGTAAATAACTAAATGATTTTCTGAAGAACCAGTTCAAGTATTCAAATCATCAAAAATGTATGTTTTGCCTTCGTCTCTCTGGCCAACATGTGTCTCTTTTAATTGTGTGAATTGTGTGACAATTTCTTCATGTACATGAAAGAACAGTCAACAGCTCCCTGCTGAGGCATGTTTGTCTCACCATATATGTTTGACTATGGCTGAGACATGCCTGATCTGCACAGTACCTCTGGGATGAGGAAGTTCCTCAAGTCGGCGGTCCATCTCAGTTGTCTCAGTCGCTCAATGCTGATCGGATTGCGTGGCCATTCCCACAGCTCCAGCAGGTCAAATGACTGGGATGCGTAGCTCACGGCCGCTAAGTGGTCTATCGATCAGTCAGCTGAGCCTGCGGGCTGATGGGATGTGCTGCAGAAGATATAGCCAAGACAGTGTGGCAGTGTGGTAATGGCTAGAAAATATGAGGCATTCCTCCACATATGAGAACTGCGGCCCCGAGTAAGAGAGGGTCGGTAATTTAGAAGAAAATCTGGCGCACAGTGCCATTCGAGTTAACTGGCAATGCAGTTCCTTCTTTGAAATTTGAAATATCTTGGAAATCTGCACATACTGATTTTATTCTGACAGGGTTTGAGAGAACGTGAGGGTTCTAATGATAAATGTATTCTCCTACAGCCTGATGTGATGTAACATGAACATAACAGTGACTGTTTCAGTCATTGTCCCAAAGTGAAATACCACAGTCCATAATGTTTTGCTTTGTGTGTTACTTTAACATCAGATTAGTTAAAGTCCAGCCCTATAAGTGTCCATGGTATTAAGCTCCAGATCAGGACATGTACACACATGCTTACACTGTATATACAAATATAAATCAACACACAACATGTGCAGCTGATTTGAACCTCCTGTATGTCAGCTACAGTATGTTCCAGTGACCCAGTGGCCAAGCTTAAGGCCTGCTAAAGCCAGATTTAACATACCAACAAACCAAATCCCAGTTTTTAAAGAGCCCGTGAGGAGCAGACTCTGAGGCTGTAATGCCATGGTAAACACACTGCCAGGCAAGTGTTACACAAACCCAACATAAAACCTGTGCGGGTTTCAAACACATCATAACTCTTGGTGACAAGGTGCTGAACAACAGGCAGGGAGACGGAGAACTTCTTGGTAAAACGAACAGTCAGCTCCACCTCCATGAATAATCCTGTTAACACTGCAATTCACAAAGCCATTCAATTATGTCCAGAGGCCTTCAGCAGCTGGGACATGAATAATGAACAGCACCAGTGAGCGAACACCTATTATCATTACGTTTAAATGTCTGTGGCCCTGATTGCAAAAGCAGCACTGCACATTAAATATTGGACTTAGCTGTTGAGTTGCTTTAGACGGTTGCTGTTTCATTAAACTCCATACAAATGAAGAAAATGTGCATATGAGAATGCATTTAATCTCCAAAGAACAAATGTCCTCAAATCTATAGATCTGAACAAAACACACCTCAAATAATGAATACAATAAGAGAAAAAGGATATTAAGTCTGCACATATTATTAGTTATTTATATGTTGTTGACTCAGTTCTACATAATTTTCCACCTTTATATAAAGAACATTTTCCTTTGCACATTTGATAATGCTGACAAAAAAAAAACAAAACAGAAATAAGTCCTGCAAGCCTTGTTATAACACCAAATAAGGGAATATGTCATGTTTTACATGACGCTGTGCAGACGTACAAAATCCTATAACAGTAATCCAAAAATACTTATGTATTCAAGTAGGATTTGTAGCTGGGGACCTAGAGACCCCAGAGAAAGCCTATTATATTATGTATGTTTTATTTATATTTAGAATGGTCAGTTATGGTAAATTTGGGTTTTAAAAATTTAGAAATACACAACCATTGAAATTACTAGGAGTGAAAGCTGTTTATCAATAATAAAAAGCAAATCTGTTGTGTTTAAATAGATTTATTTCCATACACACATTCTCTTCAAAAATTATCTTTTTTGTTATTATTTACAAAACCCTCACACACTTATAAAATAGTGCACTGTCTCAGAACACACATGGATAAATATACACAGACAGAGAATGTTAAAAAGAAATGCAAGTGATAATTGGCACATCTCAGAGGCAGACTTTTTCGCCAGCTTTGCGTAATGTTTCCTATTTGTCAAGCAGACAATTAAAACAGGCACATTTTGCGAGTTCAACAAATACAAAGCTTTAAATGGCTACAATATAAATCCCTTTAAAAATAACAAGGGATCCAGCCCCGTTAGTCGTTTAAGATGAGATTTTATTTAAAAAAAAATAATCACACCCTTAAGAAAAAAACCCAGTAGTCACAGAAACTCCATATTCAATTTACCTTTGATTGAAACAGGTGGTAAACTTAGCACACACTTTAGTGCAATTAAACACAAGAACCTGATTTCTTTAAAGCATAGAAAAAAAAAGTCAAATATACCCCTAAAAAACATTACTGAGCAACAGCGACATCTAATGGTTATAATCATAGAGAGCAGACATGATGCACAATGTCACTTTTGAAAAATGTTTAAACATTCTTGGTTGTATAAAAGAATCTCTTTGGCGAGTGTCCTTTGTGAGTCATATCTTATCCAAAAAAGTTAAAAATGTAAAGTATCTTTATAAATGACCTGGTTCTGCTCAGAAAATGAAATGTGCCTGTTGTTTCAGAGTTTAATGTCATTTTGATCCCTTGTTCATCCCTTCTTGATGTTTTTCAGTTTTTCCTCTCGTCTCCTGGTAAGAAGTAAGGATTCTCGTGGCCTTGAACCAGATATGAATAACGGGATGTGTTTTTACCTTTGAAGGTCTCCATTTCCTCTGGGTTCAGATCGTACGATCCCGACTGAAATGTCAAGGAAAGCTGTGTGTTAGTTTCTTTAAACACAAGTTTCTCTCCACAGAAGCCATAAAAGCCAAATAAAGAAGTAACTTCAGTCACCATGGTGGACTGAAAAACCATTCACGAATACTCCCAAACTACCATCAGATGAGTTTATGTGAATCGTCGTGTGGTGAAGCTTCCCATCACCGGAAACACCAACACCATTATTTTCCCTGTGGTCAGTCTAAATTATTAGCCAGGATCCTCAAGGCAAATCAGAATCTAAAAGCAAAGCCGGGGCTTACCTTTTTCCGTATTTTGTCCTTTAGCTGAAAGCCCTAAAGCAACACACTGGGAGTCAGGCAAAGCAAGGAGCATGGGACGGGCTACGTGTTAGCTGCTAATTCTGCATGATCGGGTTAAATGTATCGCTTTGAATAGGATTTATCATCTTTTTAAAATAATATAGTGAATGTTGATTTGCAAGTAAAAACCGAAGAATTAAAACTCCAGTAAATATGACTCCATGAAAAAAAAATTCATTTTCCAGGCTAATTGATTTCGAGGGTGGTTGTCAATATGACAGATTCTGAGTTGGAGAATTGAAACGACTGAGGCGACTGGAGAACAGCGGCGATAACTCACCAATCCGTGGCCGTTTTGCCTTTTGTTCACGAGGTCATGAGTGCTGCCCCCTTCCTGCATCTCTATGGAAGGAGCTGTAGGAGATGGGTCCCATTTTGTCGTGGCTCGAGGGAGGCGAGTGACGCCAGTGGGCCAGGGCTCGTTTGAGGCCCCTGATGAGTATGGACTGCTGCTGTATTCGCCCTTGCTCTTTGAGCAACTCCTCCTGGAAATAGAGAATGGAAAATGGGTTCTATTTTATTTAATTTAATCTTTTCTTTTTATCTGAGGTTCTTAAGAGTGTGTTTTTTTATGTACAACTAAGCAACTGTGACCAAGCAATTTCCCTTGTGGATCAATAAAGTTTATCTAAGTCTAAGTCTAAGATCTATGAGTTAATTCCACATACATCCTCCTACTGCTTTTTAAATGCATGCACGTATCTTTAAGTCTTTTAAACTGCAAAGAAATGTGTAACATAGTTCAAGCTGTAGTTGCAAGATTCAGACTACTTTATTCATTATCTTCTGTTCAATATAGAAAAATTACATTAATACTAGGGCAGATAATGTTATTACGATCAGTAAATCAGTTATCAGATAATGTTATGACGATCAGTGATCTTACCAGCAGAAGTATATGAGCAAAGACAAGACAAGGATGAGCAGTATTCCTCCTAGTACACAGGATATGACCACAACTGCCAGCAGGGACGCTGTGAAGTCAGAGATTAAGACATATTTAGAGCTCTGTGAGCCAGTACATAAAATGCAGTTTGTCTAGCTACTGCAGCTGCATCATATTTAAAATAGCGCTGTTACTCACAGTCATTGCAGTTGAAGCCAGAATATCCAAATGAACACCTAAAAGAGAACACAAAGATATTCACATTTCAACATTGATTAATGGAGCTTAACACTGAGTCCACATGGGGGAGCCAGTAATTTCACATAACCATGTACTGCACCACACACACACACACACACACACACACATTAACACACTGCCTAAGAGATATAGATCGTCAAGACGAAACTAAAAATGTGTGTACTCACGGTTGGCACCTATTGTCCACTGCCCTGTGCCCACTTGGACACGCTGCAAAAAGAAACACAATGACTTAAACACAGTGTTTGTATAAATTAGATAGAAATGAACAGCATGCCTGGTCGCATATGCAAAGCAAACAGCACACTGAGAGTCTCTTCATATGAATGCTCAAAGATGACTATAAAAGCAGGCACATGCTAGTCCATTATGCTTTTCCTGCAAAAGGAACTGTGTGAAACATTTTTCTGACCGAATGAAGGCCTTATTCTCTATAGCTCTTCTTACAGCTGATCTCCTTGGTCAGATCCCTCCACATTAAAGTAAAGCTGTGATTCTTCCAAGTGTTTCCAGGGAAACATCTCCGAAAAAACAAAATAAATTAGGGAGATAAATGAAGTAAGGGTTAAGGGTCGGCATGGAGAAAAGGCTTGAGCTCTTGACCTTGTCTGTGAGTCCTGCTCCCTGTTGTTTCTCTGCCTCATTCCCACACAGAAGTATTGCATTGAGGATAAGCAAGTTTTGTTACAGTTTTCTGAACTGTAGGCCAGTTAGAAATATTTCACTTAGGCCTTCATCTCAGAAGATCATCAGCTCATTGAATCTATACATGAGGCTTTAATAATGTATTACACTATGCCAAAAACAAAAACATAGAAGACAAATAATAGAACACGTGATTCAAATCTAACTTTTACCTTGGCAACTGATATTTGAGTACACATTAGAGATGTAGCCGTCTTGACAGAAACAAACAGCACGGCCATTTGTATTTGCACACTTTGTAGTTGAGGCATCACAAGGTAATGGCGTCTGGTCACACAGGTTTGTACCTAAGACAGAACAAATATAGAACAGATGTATGAGAAAAGCAATCTACACCAAGTGATAGTTTTGAGTCACTTGTACTGATCCAGTGACTGGGCAGTACTTACGTGTAAATGTAGCATCACCCAGCAAACCCCCTCGCGAGTTATTGATAGCATTGTCAATGGACTGCTGAACCGATTCTTCAGAGGCATTGGTGTTTTCGAATATGTTATTCACAGTTGCCTGCACACTTCCTGGTCTGGAGAAATATAGAGAAGCAGAGGGTTTATTGAAATACTTACAAACATGTACTAGTATGTATTTGTGCAGCATGATAAAGAGAAAACACTCACTCAAGTTGCACAACATCAGATCGTATATACCCCTGTTGACCTCGAAGTGCCTTACTGAGCTATGAAACACAATAAAAATGGTTTAATGACTAAAAGAGGAGCATTTTTGGCAGCTACTCAACACGTTTTAATGACTTTTCAACCTACTGCTTCTGATATATTAGCCGCTGTCTCCTTGAATTTGCTTGAGGATCTGTTGCGCATTTCATTAACAAATGTCAAGGATATGAGATGAAGCCGGCCAGGGAACACTTGGGCTAAGTGAAGAGGAGGAGAAGAGAAGGTGACAATATTACGGCCTCTGCCACATAATGATCTCCATTACAGCATGAACATATTTGCATCTGAACAAACTTGAATGTTATGTTCTTACCACGTATACAGCGTCCATTCTGCAGGAAGCTACCAGAGAGACACTGGCAGGTGCCGTTAAGACACACACTTTCGGGTGGACATGGAATGGCAGGACACACTGATAAGAGAAAAATAGCCATTACACAACTGTCATCTCATTTTCTTCTCATGTGGACTTTCCACTAGAGGGCAGGATAAACAGTGTGCAGACAAAATACAGTTTTTTCCAGTTGCTAACACACTAAAATGACAAGGATAGCACAAATATTTAAACTGACACACAGGGAGCAAAATCTCATCTCAGATCTCCACAACTTTAAACACATTTTCTGCCTTACACACATTTTGCAATTCGAAATGGCACTTTTTAAGTGTACTGAACGCGGTTCTCTGCATAAGACACCACAATCTGACATAAAGTCACATGTTTGCGATTTCAAAACACTGCCATTTAAAATGATGCACTACATGAGCTCATTGGCCACTATATGTGCTACCTGGCCAAATAGGTGTTATGTAATTGTTAACACTTCAATCAGGAAGTAAGCAATAAAAGACCACAGGTGAGCATCTTTTTTTCTTTTACAACAACAACGGAAGACATTGCTGAGAGAGGAAGAGGAAGAGGGAGGGTGAGAATGTGATGTGGACGAGGCGTTGTGGCCGGACCCAGCTGTCCGGCAGGATGCTGTCTAATTATTTTTGCTTTCCCCTTTATTTATTTTTTATTTTTTAAAATTCTGCTCATTTTTTCTGCAATTGTATTTTTCAGCTTACTGTTTTGTGAGCATATTTTAGTTCACTCCAATGTAAATATATCTGCTGTGCATATGTTGCACTGACTTGTTT
>JASGAT010358655.1:19048-42681 GCA_030220025.1 Chelon auratus | reverse complement strand
CAGACTCACTGGAGCAGCTGCATCTTCTAAATAATGCCGCGAGTGGAGCTTGAGGAAGTGACGTCGCCTGCGAGAGAAACGGGCTCTGGACACAGGAAACAGATAAACTACAAAATAATAATAATAATAACGCGACTAAACAAGACAAAATAACGTTGTAACATTTCGTCTCGTCTCGTTTTGGTCAACGAAAATGGAGAGACATTTTAGCATAGTTTTTATTTTGATCTGATGATACGACCCCAAAGTCAATCTTCAGTCAAATCATTTTCATGGAGAAATGTGGGAAGTCCTACATTTATTTCCACAAAATTAAATTGTGAGTGAATTGTGATGGAAAATCCAATTGAGTGGCTGAAAAAGGGTAACTGAACCTCATAAAATATGTTCTGCCTGCTATTAGCCTGCATTTTGTTGTCTTAATACGTTATTTCATGCCTTGTAAGAATGAATGAATACATAGTATGGCATGTAAATAATACTACCTAAGGCAGTGGTTCCCACAGTTTTTCTGCAAGGCCCACCTTTTGTAGATAAGAATATTTCTGCCACCCCCAGATCGACACGGATATTCGTATCAGCCGTACATTATCTGTAAACAGTCCTTTTTGCTGTCAGTCGCTTCATCCATCTGCAGAGCGAAGCGGCGGCATTCCCGTACCTTGTCATTAAGCTTTTCCTTTCTGTCCTTTGACAGATTATAGATTCGCCTGTGCGATCTACAGTATTATTTCCACTGCTATAGCGTGCGTTTTTTTACACTAAGAAACTCTATGGGCAACTTTATATGAGACGAGTTGAGCTTTTGAAGACGCACATGCAGCTTTTATAAAGCGATTCTGTTGTGTGCGACAGTTTATACGTTTTTATCTGAAGAAATCTACTGGCCTGTCCTTACTCTCTGGATATGCTGTCTTCAAGTGGCGTCTTAACTTATTTGTTAACATTTCAAACTGTCAGAAGCCAATATTTTTAGACACACAACACACTGTGGGCTCGGCTCGTTATCCATTGTTGTGCTGGTGAAACCGAGGGCAATGCGTGCCTCGTCATGTTTTCTTTTATTTGGAAGTTGTGTTTTGAGTTGATGGAGACTCATTCTCTGCTGTCATTAAGCAAGAAACCCTCTCACAAACCTCTCCACACCATGACTCCATCACTTATGGATTGTTGTTGAAATGGACAAACTGGAAATGGTCTGACAGATAGTATTCAAACCAGTCTAATACAGTTCCTTAACCCTAACCTTAAACAAATGCTTAAAATACATACATATTGTACATGAAATGAGCCTGAAATGATGTGCAACTTCAAATGTTTTTCATAATATCACATTGTCTTGGTAAGTAAACATTTTTTACCTAAATCTCCTGTAAAACTGGACCTAATCTGGACATTGCTTTAACTCACAGATAAAATAATCCTTAGGAATATCTATTAAACTGAGAGAAGCAATTACTGCCATGTTCCAGCACTAAATTACTGTGCCTCTTTCCTTTCAGTATGCTGTTACGGAACACAATTAAATGTGCTGCTTCATACAGCACTGTAATGAAACAGTTGCAGCTTCAACAACATGCTTCTGCTTCCTCTCTGTGTGTTGTCCTTTGAGTCAGACAGCCTATCTCTGTGAATGAACATCCATCTTCCTTTTTTCCCCCCTTCCTTCTGTCTGTAAATCTCTCTGCTACCTATTGTTTCCCTCCTGTGAAGAGCTGGTGCAATCTCTCGTTTTTCCTCTCCCAAAGCTTCCTCCTCCTATTTCCCTGTCCCTGTCGAGGGGTGGAAACATCCTCATGCCATCTGGTTTATGCAGCGACTGGGTAGCCTGTAATGGGATCCTTAATCATCCGCACTCTCCACCTACACTGCGGGATCTGTATTCCAACACACTCCTGCTTCCTCTCTTCGGTCTGAAAGAATATTTAGCTGTTTTGGCTTAATTAGAGTTCAGTTAGCTTCTGCCAATCACATATTTGATTGATTTAAGATGCCAAGGCTTTTGGGCAGGATCTCACCTGGAAGGATTGGTTCAATCGCATTAAACAAGGACTGCTCTGTTAGTGTGGTTTATTAGAACTGGCGTGAACACTGCCAAACAAACCTCAGTGTACACAAAACAATTAAACCGAGACCCACCTGTTCAAGGGCTAATGGTATATAAATGCAGCACAGGTCTGGTTATTCTCACCATAGGAGCTACATTCTGTAGTACACTCTGGTACAGGCATCAGAAGAGCAGCTTCCTTTCAGCCTTTCTTTGCTTGTGTGTGCACAATCATGGCACTTTTTTGGCATCTTTATATATTTTGTGATAAAACACCAACTCAGGGTTGTTTTTAAAATGTTCTGTTGCAAAATATTGACCAAAAAAGCTGTACAATGAGGTTGTGACCTTATCTAGAGGCTTATTGTTTCGCACCCTCTGGTTCTATGTTATAAATGCCAATGTGAGAAGACGTTTTCCTTCTTTTGTCCAGCCGAGGAGAACCAAACTGCAAATGTGAAATTGGCCCTTAAAGAGACTTGGAAAAAAAAACACTGCGTTTAAGCACTTTCATGATTCTTCTCCCTATCCTAACACCATAGAACAGGACAGTGGTCTCAGACATACAAGTCCTGCAACAAACAGCCCGACTCCTGATCTCAATATCATGGAGTCAGTATAGATTATAGGAAGAGACAGACTGAATCAACAGAGGAACATTTGGAGCAACCTCACAGCCCAGTAGCATATAAAACCGTGCGGCAGTTTTGAAGGTAAAGGGCTTTCACACCGAACGCCGTCATCTGCTTCACGCTCTCACAGTAGCCTCAGGGTGTGTGTGTGTGTGTGCGTGTTTATGTAACACTTGTTCTTACCGATATCATAGGCCAGAAAGTCTGCAGAAAAACACTTGGCTCCGTTGCTGAGAGACGTGTCATTGTGAGTGTTTCCCCCAAACACCAGCACTGTGCCACTCAACAGCGCCGCAGAGTGGAGGTACCGCGCCAGACCGCTCTCCCTGAGGATCAGCCTGGACACACACGCAGGAGAGAGGAGTGCAAGTCAGCAGAGTAAAATATGAGGACGGTGTTCATTCGGCGATTACGTGTGTGTCTGCGTGTGTCCGTGATGGCATGCGATTGATGGCGTCTGTCTGGGTGTGTAACCTGGCCTGTGGTGACTGCCCTTCGTACCAACTGTTCTTTATTGGAGCAGCACACACACATGAAAAAACACAGGCGCTGAAGAAGGTCCCAGTCAGCTGTGTGTCCTCAGTGAGGTCAAAGGTCACATAGTGAGACCAACTGTGGCGTCTTCATTTACTGAAGCTACCCTGACTTTTCACCATGTCACAGTTCTTAAAGTAACACACTATTACTATTGCTTCAGTGCCTCAAGCAAGTCTCATGGTGCTTACACTACAAGCACCAGTGAACCAGTGAAATCCAGCTCGACTTTGATTTGCAGCGTGTCATGTGTCTGTCACATAGCAAAAAGTCCCTGACGGCTTCATATTGCTGGCTTCCATAGAAAGTGAAAGACAAAAGCCTGTTGCCTTTTAGCCGCTAGAGTGGGATGTCCATGAGCAGTGTAGTTAGCTTTATTATGAAAATGCACAAGTGTTTGGAGGCTTACAGTACAGGTTAGGGGCGCTTTCAGGAAGACACTTGCAGGAATGTGACAGAGAGGCCATGTGATGAGAGTTGTAACGACGACTGGGAAATAAACCTTTACCAATGCAAAGTGGGCAGGTTAAACTGATCTCAACTTTGACAGTCTTGAAAAAAAATGATTACCACAAGGAAACACCGCCCATGATTATGTTACCTTTGGACCTTTGCCCCCGTTTTCACAGTTATGGTACGTTAACTAACTGATGAAGTCCAGCTTCTTCCCTCACCGACACGTTGAACTGTTTCATAATTCATTCTTTGTGCATATTGGTTCATACCACCAGCGGTTTTATAGCGTCATGTGATCCCAGATGTCGTTGACACTATTTTCTTTTTGAATAGAGAGAAGCGAGCACAAGCTAGTTCTTGGTAGATCCATTAAGTAGTTTCTCTCTGTGAACTAAATCAAAAGTGGGTAAATATTCACTGTTGACACATATATTCATTATTGATGGTATATTCTTTTCAAAATGACTTTAAGGCACTTCTGGCTGCATGGATACATACTGCTCATCCGCATAGCTATTTATACAGAGTTGCCTAATAATATTACATGACAGAAGCATGTGTAATGTGAAAAGTATTGGTCCTAGCACAAAACCCTGTGGAACTCCATTACTTACTGTATATGGGGAAAATGATTGTTGACATGGACAAACTAGAATCTGTCTGACAAAGAAGATTCAGACCAATTTAAGGCAGTTCCTTTAATCTCGTCTTGTGTAGTAAAATATGATCAATAGTGTCAAATCCAGCACTGAGACATAAACAGGACGAAAAGAGAGACAAGTCCATTGTCTGATCCAGTGAGATTGTTAATAACTTTTACAAGTGCTATTTCTGTACTACGATGAACTCCAAAATCTGACTGAAACTAAACCACTCCTGTTTAAACGGTCTCATAACTGATAGCCACAGTTATTAGGGACGGATGAGGAGAGAATCACATCATATGCGGACTGGACTTAATTTGTTCATTAAGACGCATATCACTTGAATACATTGCAAGTTCTACAAAGTCTGCAGACACTCATTTAGAGTAGTTAAAACTCCCAATTTCAGAACGTTGGTCACTGGCTGAGAAGATTTCAGGACAAATGAGGTTTTCTCCTTCCAAACCTTTGCTGATTAAATTGCCAAAAGTTATTTTTTAATTTTAATAGGATGACGAGTGTGAAGAGATAACTGATTGTGCAGATGGCCCAGCTGGAAAGCACTAACATATAGATATCACTATGCTCTGAATGGTGTCAGGAACTTTCTGCTGACAGCGGACACATGATCTCGGTGCTGGTAGGAACCTGTAAAGAGCAACTGGAAAACACAGAAACGTTTCGGTCTGTGGATTTCTAAAAGTCCGAGAGCTCAAGTGACACCTGACTGCGACGACACATTCCAGCTGGAAAGTGAGAGCCACAGTGAGGCAGCAGCTTGAGTGTGCATGTGAGCATTTGTTAGAGCATGCATTCTGGTGAGTGGACACGTGAGAGTAAAGGGAGCAGACCGATAGAGCCAAGCATCTACTTTCATCTACCCATCTGTCTGAGATGACCTGAGGTCAAACTTCCTGTCAGATCCTTCTATTCCCACCCTCCTCTCCTCTTTCTCCTCTTTCTGACAGCCTGAGACAGGCCTGACACAGGCTGAATTTCCACCCCTCACAAAGAGTTCAAATGATACCCGTTAATATTCAAAGCATTTTCAGATTGAGGTGGATTTGAATTTGGTTTTGCATCAGTCTTCACAGATATACTTCAAGACACTTCCAGATAAAAGTGAAATGATTTTGGCTTCAACATGTACTCAGGACAAACGTGAATATATCAAGTCACTCATTGTGAAGAATGGCTCCTTTAATGATGTTATTACTGATGCATTAGGATGTGGCAGATGCTAATGTGTGTATTTGTCAAAATAACACAAAACGCTGCCAGATCTGTCCTCTGAAGGCTGAAGGAAAAATCATTCCTAAAGACCAGCAGGGTGGGGGAAATGTTTAAATGGAGAGTGGAATGAAGAGTGACTAAAGCTTCAGCTGTAAGACAAAAGAAAGTATCCTGTCTATAAAGTCAATATATAAAGAGGTGATCAACAGTTACTTTGAGTAAATCTGTCATCAAAGTAAATGATTTGACCCACTTTTACTTGATTTATTTTACATTTTCTTTGAACGTGTTTGACTATATGAGCCACGCCTGTAAACTTTCCCCTAAAGATCCTGATCATGAACTAGTGCATGATGGGACTGACTCCATCTGGATGTTCCAACTGAACTGTTTACGTGAATACTAAATAAAATTTTCTGACCAGATAGATGTGCTTACATGACCCAAAACTGGTTCTGCTGCTATGGGGACAAGTGTGCAGGAAATATAAGAGAAGAAGAAGAAGAAGAAGAAAATTCCTCTTTATTGACACACAGAAGATGACCAAGATGTCTCCTCATCTCCAAGTCGCTGTCCACATTGATTCCTGCTTCATTCATCTTTTCAAACACTTGTTTGAACAAGTGTTTTTTTCCTACCTCCATGATTCTGTCCCACCTGGAAACTCGTCACCTGATGTTGAGATTACGAGTCTGTCCAAGAATGAATTTATTCCAGCCAGAGAGAAACCGAATCAGATCAAGTGTTCCCATGGTTATTAGGATTTCCCTAATGAATGTATTATCAGAGGATTTAAACCACCCCTCTCAGTTCTGATTGAAAACTCCTTCTGATCAGGCCAGTCTGTCCTGACGGAGGTGATTACATGAGGTGGTTTTATTCAGATTATGACAAACATAGCCACTGACAGAGTACTGTTCAATATACATTTCTTCAGCGCTCATTTGTAATGACATTGATGAGAACATATATATTTATATATTTATATATATATTTATTTATTATTTTTTTTACACCTGACTAGAAACTGGTCTGGTCTGCAATTTATTTTCTTCTCTGCCACCGCAGAAGGACATGTCTCAACTTTTTCACCAGAATCTGGTAGCATTTTGAGCCACCAGTAGTGACAGCAGTCTAATTTTGTGTTGAACCAATAGAATCTGTGAAATAAATCTGTTCAGGACCCACTAACGTTTTTTTTTTTTTCCCTTTTGGATTCGTACCATTAGGCGTGCCCTTGTTACCTTGTTACCTTGTTCTCCTCCGATCTTCACCAACTATGCAACATGAGCTAGACAAATTATTTGTTGCAAGTGGAAGCTACCTCAGTTAATATTCAGAAATGAATTATTTTGTAGTTTCACACAAGCATCTTATTTAAAACAGTCATTTACAAGGTTCAAGAGTTCCAAGAGTCAATCAGTGAGCTTCTGGCTCTGCGAAGCAATTTCTTTGCTCTCATCTGGTAGAGGTAGTCAAATGAGGCATTTGTATTCTGATTATTAGTGGAATACTAGTGTCCAAGCAAAAGCAGCAGTTACACAGTTACAGTCACCATGTTAGGGCAATTTCCTTTTTGGCATCTTTCAGAGCTCCTGCTGGACATCAGTGTCCGTTTAGCATCAAAATATTTGTTGAGAAGGTAAGGTACTGTTAATCTGAGCTCTCACCAGGTTCTCGTGTGGACGTGGTAGCGGTACATGTGGTCCACCAGGCCAAATTTGTTGTTGCTGAGGGGCTTGTACCCTCCGTGCACGAAGATGCAGCCGCTGGCTTCGTCGTACACGCTGCTGTGGCCGTAACCCCCCTGGACGACGGCACCTCCAGCAGCAACAACCTGCCATGAGTTAGACCCTGAAACACAGAGAGATAAGAGGACACAACACTCTGATTAATGGAGGACCTCCTGCAGACTGATCAAAGCTGATCACTTGAAACGTTTTTGATGCTTTGGCAAGTTTGAATTTCGCTTTCGCGGCCAAAAAGCAAAGCACTTTTAATTCTGCAGGTGTGAGGGGGCGAGGGAACTGAAAGGAACTGTGGCAGAAAGAGAGAGACCCGAACCGCAAGAGGCACCAAAGAAAATGAGTTTATTGAATTCAAAAGTGCCCCTTTATTAGACCCGTGTGACGCATACAGATTAGTTCAAGTGCGCAGAAAATGGCATTAAAAACAAGCGGGGGTTACATCATCGCAGAAAGCCCGGTAAACAGTAGACACAGAGAAACAAATATCCTCTCATCTGGAACCAGTAAACCACAGAGACCCTACACTGAGAGGCACAAATGCATTCTCCCTCTTCATCTGCATCAAATGATCTGTGTCTGCATTGCCTGAAGATGTCTGTAATTTCACCTGTAAGAACACCTCAGAATCATAACACTCAAAGCCCATTGTAAAAAGCTGAATTGAGAAAATTTTCAAATAATGCAGACTAATGATCGCCGCACTCCAGAGATTTGAAGAATGAAAGAATTCCATAATGACCATGTCATTCAAGAAGAAAAAAAAAAGGTTAAAGAAGTTTGTCACATTCAAAAACAACAAGGTTATCTTGAATTTGGCAAATTGAAAATACTGTTAGAAATGGTCAACTTTTTATCTACATGTACATTGACTAAAGACAAAATTGTCTATCTATTCAGATTGAATGGGTGAAGGCTACAGTGTAAGAGCGCTATAAAAAACTCTATAGCTCTTTGTGACTGATCTTTCCACCAAAACGAAGCTTGACCAGCAATTCAATAAGGACGATGGCTTCTCTCGTGATCTGTCTTTATTCCTGCTTTCCCATACTCTTGGTCACGTCCACTTCCCAAAATTCTTTCTCAATTTCCCAGTGATTTGTTTGCCCACGTTCTCACAGCCAAGGCTGAGCAGAGGTAGGACCAAAATGCAAGAAAAAAGTCAGGAGAGGCAGGATGAATAGCTCTACGTCATGTCTACGTCACAATGGTTTTCAAAAATACAGAATTACAGAAATGAGTAGGGTTAGTCCAAAACTCAAATCCAAGAAAAGGGGTCATCTAGGTAAAAGACAAACAGGGATGCAGGAACCATGGTACAGCTGGAGTACAAGCAGACGACTTGACATGCGACGAGGGGACAGACAGAGCTGAGTTGACGATGGGTTGACGGAACACGGGTGAAACCAGAGCAGCGCAAACAGTCATAGTTGGGAAAACACAAAGGATGTAAAACGGAAAGACAAAGGGACGAGGACCTTTTCAAAGTCAGACAGGAAGAACATCCATGAAAATAAAAGTGAAGCTCTCATAGTTCCCGTTGTTTAATATTCCATGCAATTCTGTCAGCCCTTTAGACCAGGGGTGGCAAACATACGGCCCGCAGGCCAAAAGAGGCCCGCCAGAGGGTCTCATCTGGCTGAATTTTTGTAGAAGACAATATATTTGCAATATTTCAATAATGTATTTTAATAAATTAATATAATTTCAGTAAAAGTAACTGCAATTCCTAATGTGTCCATGTTTTAAGAACACGACACCTCGAAGTAAACAGCAGATAGGAATGTGCCGGAATTGCAGTTATTTTTATTAATAAATTTTAGATTGTACAGTAAAAAAAAAAAAGTTTAGCTGATCGTGTAGCTGATCACTTGAAACGATGCTGATGCTTTGGCGAGTTTGGCTTTCAACTTTCACGGCAAAAAATTTACTAATTTAATTCTGCAGGTGAGGAATTAAAGGAGAAATAAAGAAAGCTTAAACACCTGGTTCAAACTAATCTTAGATATCAACATCAGCCTCATAATGGTCTGGCTCGGATGCTTTTTGATAAGAGCACTGTGCCAATAAAGTTCCATTCAACTGCTTTCAGCTGAGAAAGGAAGCGAGAAAGAAGAAAATCATGAAGAGACAGGAAGAAAAAAAGCAATAAGGTACAAGAGAAACAGTGATGAAAAGACACGCAGCTGTGAAGGAACGACAAGAAAGTAGAAGGTCATCTCTGATTTCATCTCTGGCGGCTAATTGCTGGGAACCTTCCCTTTCCGAGTGGCCATTAAATTCTTTTACGTCTCATTTTACACTTCCTTTTACTCTCCCTCATCTTCTCCCTCCGTTCGTTTCCAGCTCGTACTGACTCCTAGTTGCTCCCTCTGAAGCCTAATGATGTTCAGTGCAGACGTAGCCGTGACATTGTCGGAGGGGGAAAAAAAAGGGAGAGAATGAAACGGCGGAGGTGTGTAAAAAAAAAAAAAAAATAGACGGATGACGGGAGAGAGGGATGGAAGAGGTGAGGGAGAAGAGCGAGGGATGACGGCGACCGAGGACGGGCGATGACAGAGGGGGTCAAAAACTGAGGCCAGCCGATGAAAGGAATGAGATGGAGGGAGAGAGGGATGTGCAGAGGGAAGAAAAGAACACAACAGGATGACAGGGAGGTAGGAGAGTGAGGAGATGCAGCGGATTCATTAATCATTGTCTTCTCGCAGACGTTTCGGCCTGGGTGCCACCTCTTCTTAATGACCACTCTGCGTAGGTGTGTGTGTGTAGTTTGTGTAGCTTCACACACGTTTGCCTTTCAGTCTCGGTTGTGCGTCTAAAGGTGAGGACACGAGTGTTTCGAGTCAAACATCCACTTCTAACTTCAGCTTCTGATTTATAACACGGCAACACCGCCATCTAGTGGTGCAATGCGGCTCTGCAGCACTGCTCCCACACTGCAAACAGAGGGGCCGCTCGGCTGACGGATGACTCCAGCGCGTGTCTTTATGCTTTGATAGGCCGTCAGGCACAAATACTAGGAACCCCACAAAAACAGATGGACGCAATGTGCTCACTGTTCAAATAAGCAATGCTTTACAGTCTTTTTTAACGTGTACTCCTAGCTAGCTGACCAGAGAAGACCAATTGAGAGAGGAGAGTGTGTAGTAAGAACTGAAATAAGACTTTTCAAAATATTTTGTCTGGGATAATCAACTCCAGTGAGTGTGAATGGTTGTCTGTCTCTCTGTGTTAGCCCTGCGATAGACTGGAGACTTGCCCAGGGTGTACTCTGCCTTCTGCCCAACAACAGCTGGAATAGGGATGTATTGCATGTTGTAGTGTCAAGATTCCTTCCACTTGAAATAAGAGGTCTAATTAGCCTGCCGTAGCCGGACTCAACTCTTATCAGAATCTCAATCCGGTGACACGCCATTTGGATTCATTATGAGGCGTGTTCCAACCGACACAGAGCATAAAATACCTCTGCACACAACAGGAAAGTCGTCCAACCAGTTCAGTTTTATTTATATAGCGTCAATAACAATACGAATTGTCTCAAGATGCTTTACAAAACCCAGCCTCACACCGGGCCTGAAACCCCCGGGGGCAAGCGCTCCACGGTGCTCAGATGACGTGTATGGCGACGTCACTGCAACTCTTCTTTCATCACCACATAAAGCCCACCCAGCAGATTTGATTGTCCCAGTAAATATTTGCTGTAGCGGCAACAGAGAGATTCCAGACCAGCTTCATCACGCAAAGGTTTTGTGGGAAGGGGAAGCTTGGGCTGGCTTCCAAGCCAGTGCCTAACCTAAACCACAAAAAGCAAAGCACCGGGAGCAGGGTCCCCATGTTAGCAGTGAAAAATAACAGTCTGAATTACAAGAAAATAAAGACTGATCGCAAGATAACTGACACACATTCACCTAGAAGTTAACAGTCCACATTCTTCTCAGGGTCCAGGGGCAGAGGGTCCAGTGAGACGACACCTGAGACACTTAGACGGGAAAGATACAAGCGAGATTTGACACCAGCCCGATGAACAGCTGCAGAATAAGGCGATATTTTGCAGGATTGTGTTCAACAACCGCTAACATAATAAAACAGAGGAAAGCTGCAGGTGGTGTCTTGCAGAAATTCTCGATAATGAGATGATCCACAGACATAAGCACGCGCACCACGCGCCGATGAGCCTCTCGTCACAGCACGAGACTTTCTAACAGAAAACTGACGGCGCTTCTCAGAAAGTCCAACTCATCTGTCTTTTAAGTGCAAGGAAACCACAGAAAGCACGTTTTGCAGACAAGAAGACAATATGTTCTCAGAAGGAAATGCCAGAGATGTAGATCTGAGATCCACCTGTCTGTTATCTCTTGTTGTCCTGCGTCTTGAACCGTGTGTTTGTTCAACAAATTGAGAATGATTAAGGATGAAATTCCTCATCAAAAATAAAATAGCTTGGGCCTCTAATGTCTGACAAGTTAAACCAATGAGCAGACAATCCTGTGTGAAGTTTGAACATGGCCTCTGGAAAATGTCAACGGCTTAAAGAGCCTCTGTGTTTGTCTCCTGTCAATAAAAAGCAATTAAAAAATGAACCAAAGGAGAAGACAAATCAATGGCAGCAGAGTCAGCGGGTTGCACTCACTGATGTTGTACTCCTGGACTTTGTTGATGTAGCTGTAAACCGGAGAGTAGCCGAAGAAGACCAGCATGGCCGGCTCGCCGTCGGCCAGCTCCACCACGTGAGCCGTGTGGCCCTCCAGGGCGTGGGGAGGCGGCGGGGCCGGTCTGCGCGGCGACCAGGTGCGCGTGGGGATGTTGAACACCCACATCTCGTCGGTCACGTTGGCGGAACCTGCCTCCAGCTTCCCGCCAAACATGTAGATGTCGTCCTGCAGATGGGGTGAGGCGACAGAGGTGAGTGTGTGCAAGAAGAAAACAGCAGTGTTGGGGATTCACCTAAATAAGAAACCGGTCTGGGCAGACCAGACTGATGCGCTTCATGAGAAACGTCAGAGCAGACTGGGCAGCAGGGATAGTGTCTGAGGTGGCCCTGTTGGGCCGGTAGGCATGCTGCAGGGGGGCCAGAGGTCACCCTCTCAAAAAGGAGTTGTGGTAGTGGAAACTCTCTGGTAGCATGCAGGTCAACCGTCGGTGCAGACAGCAAAAGAGGCAGAACACATTTTGCCCTGTCAGTAAGCAAGCTAACACAGGAAATCTGGACCTGGACACATTATTTGTCCAGAAGCAAACACTGGCTAAATCAATGGCATATTGGCTTAGACTGGCGTAAACACAGAGCCTGGAAACACATGAGGCAGGCCAGCTGTCACATGACATTCACTCATTTAGTTGTAATAGAAATAAAATGATTACAGCAGGTTTAAATCTCTAACTACATACCAACATTGCTGCCTGATTTTGCAGCTCGTGCAACAGTCGAGTTATCAAGACTCGGGCCCGTGCAGACCTTGCATCAAGATCCGATCGCGCAAAAGACAGGTGTGAACACCCACAGGTCCGATCTGTGACCACATCTGGGGTTGGTCTGGGTCCCAGCTTCACTAGAGATCCATTAGAGACATCAGCTGTTGAAATAATCTACTGGGCCTCAGATGATGTAAGCGTTTATGTACATACGGAGCGTGAAACTGAGATCAGATCTGGAGATACATTTGGAGACGCATGTTAAGCCAGGTCTGAACACACGTGCCTATGGCTGGCCACTTGCAATCGCGTAATTCTGATCAGATCTTAATGCCAGGTATTAACAGGCCCTCCTGTCTGCACTGCAGCTTCTACAACGACTGAGATTCACCCCAAATATGAACCTGAAAGGTGAGAGGGGAAGAGTCGGCATGTGTCTGGCTGGACGTCCCTGTGTCTGTGTTTCCATTACAAACTGATGATGAAGCAAACCATTTCCAAATTAAAGCTGTGTGCCCAGTAAACAGGAGGAGAGTTACTGCTGGCTACAAATCCCCTCCAGGCTCCAGTCAGACGCTCTGATCTCCTCTGAATCAAATCTCACTTCCGCCAGAGCCGAACAGAGACATTAGTCTTCACCCCCGTGCTTCGCTATTAAACCCCACCTTCCACACATAATACGAACGTGTCCCAGTATTTGGGCAGTGACGCATCATTCAACGCTCCCAAGTGTAAAGTGATCGATCTGTAGGGTACGCATGGGCGATTCTGATATTCTCGACTCTTAATAGCTACGCTGAATAATGGGCCGGCCTCTCAGAGAATGTCTACCGGAATGACCTCCTATCACAGCAGCTGTTTCTAGACGAGAGCTGCAAAACACCTGTCCTTTCATAATCAGTTTATCGGTGGGGTATGTTTGCAGTAACACTGCAATAACTGTGCAACATCAAAAACAACTCTGAAACACTTAGTTGCAAAGCAGGCAAAGGAGTCATGTGTAGAAGCAGAGCTAGAGACGCAACCAATGAAAAGCAGACAACAACTGAATTTGAAAATCTGCAAAATCTTTAAATCTCGTATCTTAATCAATATTAACCAACGTCCTAATGTATAATACGGAAAGACGACACATTGAAACTAGTGTTCAAAATATAGTCCCAAATATAGAAATGAAAACTACTTTAAATTTAAGGTCCTAAACTGAGTGTGAGAAAATATACACAAAGCTCTGCACATCATCTGGGGAACACATAACATTTTAAACATCTAGTATAGATAGTTATTTTGGAACAAGCTGTGTCTCTCACTCTCTTACCTAAAGAACACACGCTAAGTTATTATTTATGTACTGATCTCCGCCCTCGAGTGAGTTGTTGTAGACGCAAGTAGGATTAGGATTAGTAATGAACCCTAAAAAAACACATGCACCTCAATGCACAGTAAATGCTGTTTGAGGAAATATGTAACTTAACTACACACGTCTCATTATTCATCAACATGATCACATCAATAATTTTCTCAACGAATGAGGCAAAACTCTTCTCCCCTGTTGAGTGGGCAGTGTTTAATATGACCCAGGACTCATTGTGCGTTCACACTACCAAAGGACTGAGGTCACCTCTAAATGTGGTCTGAGATCTCTAAAATCTCTTAAATGCATCCTGAATTAGTTCAGCTTTGTCTTGAGTTATATCCTCAGAGCTGTAACAATGAGGAATGTGTCAACATATGTGTACCGTAAATGATCTAGCACTTATACGGTGATTTTCTACCGACTGGTACTCAAAGCGCCCTACAGTCTCAGTGACACATCTATCCATTCGTTCACACAAGCGCACACACACCCACACACCTCACGCCAGCAGCATGGGGTCCAGCCTTGCTCGAGAATACTACAGCGCGTACCGGGGATCAAACCGCTAACCGTCTGGCGCGTGGACAACTCTATTTACTGAGCCAGGGAAACCTGCTCACTTGGCAACAACAAGCTAGAGTCTGCCAGGTAACGTCTGTGAGATGTAGAGTGTGGACGTCATACGGACAGATTATTTGTTGCTAACATGTAGCAATCATTATCTGATCACTCACAACTCCAACTTTAAAAAACAAACATGATTAAATATGTATAATAAGTAGAGAATAAAAGAAGAGGATGGGGTGAATCGCTATACACTGATCAGGCATAACATTATGACCACTGACAGGAGAAGTAAATAACATTAACCATCTTGTGACAGTTCAATGTTTTGCTGGGAAACTTTTGGACCTGGCATTTATGTGGATGTTACTTAGACATGTAGCACCCACCTAGACCAGACCAGACACCCCCACCCCATAGCAATGACACTCCTTGATGGCAGCAGATGTATTTTAACTGTGGCTTAAAAGTATGTCTAAATGAATCTTAAAATATGCATACAATTAAAACACAAATTACAAACTTGACTGACGCCTGATCCTTACGCATAAACAGTATTGCACTGTGGGGTCAGAGGAATAAAAAGCTACACCTGTATTACCTGGTAGAGGGCCAGCGAGTGTCCGTATCTGTAGAGAGGGCCGCTGCTGACAGGCACCACATCCCACGTACTGGTCTCCAGGTTGTAGCTGCAGAGAGAAACAAACAAGGCTCACAGTAACCAGGAGTTACAACACGAGCACAGTCCACTCGAGGCGTCGGATGGATGCTGCTTACTTGAGGACCATGTGGTAGCTGGAGTAGTTAAAGGAGTAGCCTCCCACTACCCACATCAACCCTGAATGCACCAGGGCCTGATGGGACGCCCGGCCCAGAGACTGAGCTGATGGTTTGATGCTGGGCAGAATCCAGAAGGCCTCGGTGGAGGGAAGGGACAGGGAGCAGTCTGGACCTGAGGCACAGAGAGGAACAGGTGCTATTTACAATAAACAGAGCGCACAGCATTACCAGTTTGATTAGCAACACTTAACTGTCTTAGTTGTGCGCATAAGCATCTCCTGATCCCAAAACTAACAAGCAGAAAAACATGAGAAACAGCACGACACACACAGCAGTTACAGAAAATCCAAACAGGTGTTAGCATAGAATCAAACCGCCATGATCAGTGGATCACCCATTAAGGGCTAACATGGCAGCATGTTCTTCTACTCCTCAGGGTCCTGTACCTGCAGAGGTTGGCACAGTTATTAAGTGTAATGTCTTGTGCTCTTGCGATCCATGTCATGGCCTTAGAATTCAGCTGTGGTCAGTTGGATGTGAAGAGACCTATAAATGTGGCAGCCTTCTTGGTTATACAGATGATTTTGTTTCATTAAAAAGTAAAGATCTAACGTTTTCTTATGGCAACTTTGACCTTCTGTAATATTTTGGAACTTTGGCGCCCCCGTCTGGTAGTATCCAACAATGCACCTTTTTGAAACAATCAGTCAATTTTTACTTAAAATCAAACAAATTGTTTCAAGTGACAAAAATAAAAACACACATGAAACAATATTTTATATATTTGTTATGGTTCAGAACACATTTTCAGCACTAAGATATGATTCTAAGGAAACTGCAGCCTGTCTGCATGTTGTAGATATAGATCTGTGGATGAGAACAGATCTCCTCTGAAACAATCACCGCTGCTGCTGATTGATGAAACACCTTTTGGCTTGAGAATCTTCAGATAATTCAGCCCTTTGACCTTCCCAAAAACAATGATTAATCTTAATGAGCTAAAGCGGGTAGAGCTAGAACCAATTAGCAGGTTTAAGAGATCATCAGACAACAGCAGAGCAACAAAACCACCACCATCCTTTGTACGTGTCATTCTCAAAGAGGATAAAACCCCCAGGGGTTATCTAAGGGTGCAGGAGGGTCTGATAAAATACTCAGCAGGTAACAAGACAAGAGGAGGCGAAACTAATGAAAACCAGTCAATCTCTGATGCAAACTGTATTCAGGCCCGCTGCTCTCTGCAGACGGCGGAGGGACGGAAGGGGAGACAAATTGCAGAACATGCTCTTTTCATTAACACAAAAACATATTTTTTGCTGCCAAATGGCGGTTGCTATGGCGACGGTACCTTAACCGCAGCCAGTTTGCGAATCAGACGGCTCCTCTGAGGCTATGCTGCCGTCCCCACCTCATTCATTACACACACCTCTGTCCCACTGAGGCCCCCCACTTTCAGCTTTCTTTCATCACTGATTGATCACTCATAACATCCAGAAACAAGGAAATAAATCCCGTCAGGCAATCAGATTCTGAGCTGATAAATGTTAATTATATCTGCAAAACTGTTAGGCGTGTTGTTGTTTTTTTTCCTGTGGAAAATAAAAGCTAAGGTCAACAACCTCAAGACAATTATCAAGTAAAAACACGTTCTTTAATCTATACACAAAAACAGCAGTATGAACTTTAATTGCCATTTAATTGCTGCATTTAATTCACCAGATATCCTCTAACCTGTTAGATTACAGGACACATCAGTTAAATTAATTAATTGAAGGTTAAATGAATAAAAATGTACATCATCTACTTATATATACATATAAACTTCTTCATTATATACATATATCCTTATCTATATATGCATATGTTGTGGTATATTTCAAATATACACATTTTTTTTTATATTGTTTATATGCATATATCCTTATCTATATATGGATATGTTGTGGTATATTTCATATATGTATATGTACTGGTATACTGTATATATGCATATGTACTTGCACATTGTATATATGCATACGCAATGGTATATTGTATATAGTATGTGCACATGTTCTTGTATACTATATATATGCATATGTACTTGTACATTGCATATATGCATATGTAAATGCATGTTGTATGAATGCATACGGACTGGTATATTGTATATATGCACATGTTCTTGTATATTGTGTATATGCATATGTGCTGGTATATTGTATATAGTATGCACATGTTCTTGTATATTGTATATATAAGATGATCACCATATGGATAACTTTAAGTGTTAATTGAAAGAGCTTTTAGGAAAACGAGAGAAATTGGGAAATGTGGGATTATTGCAGGTTCTATGAGGCCACAGGAGCCATCAGGAGTTCCATTTAAATAAACTTTCATAACATTTTCTCTACTTTTTTAAAAAGTATCTGATGATTTGGAATTTTTCATGTTGACATTTCTACATTCTAAGGGAACAGATCGGCTTCTCGCTCACTTTGCTGCTGTTGTGCTTACGCCATCAATCCAGGAGGGGGCACTGCTTCACCATCTAACCTGATTCCACAGGCCCCATGACGTTAGATAGTGTTGGACGTCAACAGTCCGAAAAGAAGACACTGTCATCAGTCATTATCACTGAGCCTGTGATTGATGCTTTGGTAAACTGAAACACATTCTGAAGTTTCGGCATTGACGCCAAGTCTCAAATAGCCTTCGACAAACTGGAAAGCTGCTGAGAAAAACAAAAAAAAACAAAACAGAAACTGCAGCGTTTGTTAGAGGGAGTGCTTCAGTGTAAAATGATTTTCACTGAGGGCCCCTCATCCCAAATCATAAAAGTTGTTGAGGGCGCTGCTGCCAGAGGAAATGGTTCACAACTGAAACATAAAGAACAAAACTAATGATGCCACATTTATTATGCACCACTCGACAGATTTCCCAGGGTATTCTTTTATGACAGGAACTAATACGGAATCTGGAATAAACAGGAGGAGGGCGGCTGAAGAGCTGTTTTTATCTCCTTCTTTGTCTGTTTCCCTTTCATTCCATTTTCTTGTTAATATTGAAAAAAAAGAGACATCAAAAGGATCCTCTTCATGGCGGGCATCGCGGGCAACGCGGCCTCCGTTTGGAGAATAAATAGAACTTGCATTGACCTCATTTGTGCAGTAAATATTTGAAGGCACGCCACTTCCCTCCACTCCTCTCTTTTCTCAACAATGCCCACTATAGAAAGACCAATGAGCAGCTCTTTGAGGCCACAGTTTCCTAAATAGAATCTGTACTCGGTCCTCCTCGTTTACCTTGCCAGCTGTCGTTGCAGACGCAGAGCTTTTCCCCGGTCAGGTCACAGTATCCGTGATCGGGGCTGCCACAGTTGTCTCTGCAGTACGGGATGTCGCAGGCCTCTCCTTTCCAGTACTCCTCGCACTCGCAGTAGACTCGACCCGCGACGGAGTTCGCCGTGCTGCATCGGCCATGGCCGGAGCAATTGTTGGGACAAGAGTTTATCCTGGGGGAGACACAGAAAGTCAAGCAAGATTAGAAGGTTATACGGAACCCAAAGCAAAGAGACTGACTGTAATCCATGCGGCACACGGACCAGAACAGCGACACAAAGCTGCAGATGTGAGAAATGATTTAGCCGCACTTAGCAGCGTTTCCATTCACAGTTGTTTAAAAGCAACAATACCTGATAAATCAACTGGACACTTCCTGTAGGTATCAAACATTAGTCAGACAAGTTCTAACAAGTGGCTGGAGGCTTGGTGCAGACCAAAGCAGAGGGAAAAGAAAAGAGAATACAGGGCTCGCATTCAGGAGACGACCCCAAATTGCTCTTGCTTGTCTGCTGGAAATGTTAAAAGCACAATTGTTATCTGACGTGATAATGAGACCGCCTGAGTGATTTTCCTCACGGCGTTCGGTCATTCTGGCTCTAAGTGGCCAAAAACATCAATTTCCCTAACAAAATGTCAATATAAACAAAGCGAATGTATGGTTGTACATAATTGCTCTCTTATTATGTTTTCTAAGTCACACAGTTAGGAAAAATAAAGCACTTGTAATGGTAACTGGTAATCGTGAACAGATATTAGCCTTTGCATTGAAACAACTCCATGTTATTCCTTATTAATCAATGAAATGTCTTTGGATCTTTTCCCTCCCTTGTGATTGCTGTCACCTGTCTTGCCTTGCCTTAAGTCTTATCCCATCAGCCTCTGTGTATTTATAGCATTGTCTTCTTCCTTACCTGCATGTTGTCCTGTTGTTCATGCCTATACTGCCAGACTCTGTGAGCCTTGCTTTTCACTTCTCTTTATTACCCTGTTTGTCTGTTGGTTGAATTACACCTTTGGGTTTTGGACTTTATCTTCTCATCACCACAGCAGCTTTTGTTCATTATTACATATATATATTTTTAGTCCTCATTAAATTGTTCTCATTTAAGCGGCTCATCCCATCTTTCCTCACAGTGTCTTGGTTCTTCCACTCCCTGCTACACCGTGACAAAAAAATGGAGATGTAATTCCAATTTCTGAAGGCTTCCACGTTCCAGTCAAGTGTGACCGTACCTGAGCCCCCAGAGAAAACTGAGATGTGATGTAACAAAAAACAATGGGACACAGATGGAACTCGACGTATATCATTTTCAACGAGATAAAAGTGAGATCAAGCTACAGCAGCAACAACTGAGACTGAAAATGAGAGAATATCAGCTAAGACGCACAGGGAGTCTGAGATACTAGAAAAAAAAAAAGAAATTCTACATAAAAATCCCGCAAACTGTGAACAATGAAACATTGATTTTCCGAAACACTATGCACCGTTACTCTGTAATATCAGATAAATAAAGATGCTAGAGATAGAGAGATTGAGGGGGAAGGACCAGGGGGAGAAAATCATCCTTTGTTAATTCGAAAAGCCGGTTTTCTACTGTGACAAGAGGGTCGTCATGACAACCTTTATCTTCTCTCAGTGTGAGTCTGTGTTGAAAGCCTCGAGGCCGCGTGTCCGCACACCAACTGTCCTCACTCCTCCAGTTCATTCAGGCAACCACGTATCATTCAGTTTTCCATCATGGTCGTCATTACAGACACAAAGCAGCCTGCTTTGTGTCTGCAGGTAAGAAACAAACCATGAACCACTAAGGATTTCTAGCTTTTGTGTTGCCTCTGCATCTCATTTTACGCCGGTGCCCCTCTGGCAAGCTACCATCGAGCCCACAGACCTTACACTTGAATATAAAAAACAACTTTCAATGCTCTGGGAAAGTTTACCACTAGGAATCCTCCGCGGAGAAAGAATTCATGAAAAACAGATATTGTCTGCAGTCCAAGGTGTTTCTATGGATGCCTCTTTTTAGGAGGCACAAGGGAGACCTACGCAATATAAGAAAGGTGGTCATAATGTTATACAGTGACTAGTTACCTACTTTCAGACTCCTTTCCCGTTGTCTTTGGTCTCTTGTTTGTGTCGAACTGCTTAATTTTAAGATGTAGTTCCTGATATTCAAACCTTTTTTACTTTGATTTCCCACGATGTCAATAACCTTAACAATGACCACAGTTCTTCACCAAGATTAAAGAACTTTTGATGAAAACCAAATATTTTAAATACGGACAAACTATAGTTGTATGCTTTGAAAGAGAAGCAGAAGCAGGAACATTAATCTTATATAACAGCCCGTGAGCCTGTTGCGTACCTTCTCTGTCTTTATGGAGCTTTTTCACAGCAGACTGACTTGACCACAGGTGACATCACATTTGATTAATGACGGCTCAGCTCCAGTACGTGATCCATTATGCCACAACGGCGAGCGTTCATAAAAAAAAACACATCCCTGCTCACCTTTATTAATTTTTATTAATCGCACATTTTTCCAAAGTGTCTCTTCTGAGGAGGTCACTTAAGAAACCGCAGCTGCAACTCGCCAACGCTGCAAATTAATTAGCTAATGTTGCATTTAATCCGCTGCCATCCTTAACCACGTCACATTAGCTAGCTGATGCTAAATGAGGTATTATACTAGACCCATGTTTCAGTCCATGTGCTATTTAGTCCAAAGGTTACTATTTGTGGGGGCAGCAATGATGGCTAAGGTGCAGGGAGCAAACTAGACCTTGCGACATTACCTTGAACAACAGTTAGTTTTTTTGCTAGTTTGGCGTAGCCAGAGTTTTTATCAGAATATAAACCTGGTTACACTCTAGTTGGATGTCACTGTGGTGTGCGTTTCAGCTGGGGACACAATGAAAAAACATAGCTCTGATATTCGGATTCAAACTGACCTCCATATAGATTCGTAATATCCTTGGATCGATTTTTAAAATACTTGCCCTTTCCTGAATCCTCTCATTAGACGTCCCCCTATGGACTGACCTCATTGGTAGTCTCGCACAATTTGTAATGCAAAAGCAATCGCACAAAAACATCGATAACATGACCAAAACCAACTCAAAGAGCACTCACGGTCCTGAAAGCCGACTGGATTTATAAGGAATGATGACAGAAAAGAGCTGCACCAGGGGAAAGCCATATGCAAGATGTGAAACTACAGGTAAAATACTGTGGAAATACCACAAATTTCTGGAATCAATGACAGCATTAGTTTTGTTAAAATCTATTTTATATAACTAAGTAAAATAGTTTCTCTAAATTAACTGATTTAATAAAATCAGTGGTGGGCCGTCAGGGCCAGCAAAGCCTTCTATGCAGCCTAAACTTAATCAAAATCACTGACTTACATTTTAATATTTTCCCATTAATCTTATTAAATTACTCCCAATAGCCTATTCTTTTCATTTCATGGCTTGTCTGTCTCTCAGCTGCAGTGCTCCTGGCAGTGTAACTTTGCATTAGAGCTTTTATCCAATCGTATTTCAGCCATTGAAACACATTGTAATGATACTGTTGCTTTAACCAATCACATTTCAAGTTGGTATTCTCAGGCCTTCTCTGTGGCCTACGGAAGCGTCAGCGTTTTCGCATCCTCTGACTGGAGGGTCAGAGAGCCAAGCTAACGGTTCATACTCAGCTGTTGCGAGCTGCACAAGCGAATCGTCCCCATTAACGTTTTGATAGCTATATTTTGAACTCACAATGGTGAAGGAGGAGATGCTATTGATTTGGTTGGAGATCTTAGAGACATTTTCATGGCAGACTTTCCAGGAAAAGCTGGATACTGTGAGGAAAGGCCGTCTAATCCCGAAACTAGCTAGCCTGACCCAACCAAGTGTAGCGACCATGAGCGCTACCCTTGGTTGACAGGCTCAGAGGAGAACTCTAAATTGTTTCTTAAGTTCTGGTGAGTAAAATGAATTATATTTACATCTTTTATGTATATTTTTGCACTTTTATTGGGTCACATGAGTGAGAGGAGACTTCTAAGTGAGTTTCTTACTTTAGTAATGGCATTCATCTGAAGCTCAAATGATGAGTATGACTATGTTGCTGTTACTCTTCTTACAGCCCCGCCAAAATGATATGATTGACCCAGCAGATCTGGTGCTCAATGGCGCAACTCCAGACCAACATTCCACCACAAAATAAAAAAAAATAAAAAAGATGGGCAGTCTTGGAATGTGCGATAAATTCAAACATTTATGATTCAACCATTATACTAATTATACTGTCAGTGCAATGACATAACTCACTATTAAAAGAACATTACTAAACTCTATTGAAACTTTACTCTTTCTAAGCAGCAAAGTGAATAGTTACTATGTCACTGAAATCAGAAATGTCCAAACTGGTTCTCTCTCCATGGAAAGCACGGCCAGTACATTCATTCATTCATCACTCCTGACTCATTGTATTCTGCAGAAATGTCTTGATCACTTGCGAACTTTCTCCACCAGTGTTAGAGAAAAAAACAAAACAAAAACAGACTGTGTATATAAACCCACTCCGAACCCATTCCGATTGCACTGCAGCATGCTACCTTAGCACCTTAGACCTGAGAGTCTATGAGAACCATGTGGTCAATTTGCAGCCATATTGAAATTGCAGCAAAGGGATGGGTCAGCAGCACTCCAGGCTTGATGTTGTACCCATATTTCTGATTCTTAATGTAATAAATGTTTTATCACTTCCAGCAGCTTATTTGCTGCTAAGAGCACAGAGGTTGCGCTGCAAAGTTGGGCCTCTGATTCTGTCGGTATTACACACTAAATTGATCTGAGCATTAAAAATATTGATAATTGGAGATTTAAAGCCTTAACAGACAAAGGTAAGATAGGGAAGGGG